>JAQZBX010002884.1:0-68596 GCA_029593785.1 Cabassous unicinctus
AGATAATTTTTAAATGGTAGTAAAAAGTAACCATAATATAATAGTAAAAAAGAGTATTTTAATACCCTTGAATTTTCTTGGAAGTGGTATTTAATAAGAAAAATAAAGATGCATGCTTATATTCTAGGGTAAATACAAAATATTAGTGAAAGAATATAAAGCTAACAAGTTAATTGGGAGGCAGGGAATAGAATAATGTCCAAAAAAGAGAGACCAACATTCATTAAAGGTGGAAAATATGAACCAAATAAGAGGTTGCAGATTCAGACAAACATACATCAGTAATTAAATTAAATATAAGTCAACAAAATCATTCAATTAAAAGAAATATTTTCTTAAACAGGATAAAAATATAAAAACATATAAATGCTAACTAAAATGAGATGTTTTATGTAATTTTATATACTGTTATATGGAAAAAAATATTCAATTCAAAAGAATAAAATTGCATCATGTAAGCACTACCCACATTGAAGCATTTTAGCTAAACCTGATAAAGAGATCAATAAATGGTAAACATTTCCAACCACCATTATGATAAATAATTCTAAAATTGTATTCATTTACTAGCAAAGCCTCAAAATATCTAAACTTAAATATTGAAAGTTAATGAGAAATAGAAAAAATCTATAATCATAGTAGAAGTTTGTAAAATATCCTAGAGCCTAATAGCAGAACGAGGAAAGTCATTAAGAATACAGAAAAAGTGAGCAACTTGGTTAACAAATTTGATATAATGTACACTTAGGGAGCATTTCCTTTAACCAATGTTCAATACAACTTCTTCTCCAGAGCACATGGAAATTTTACCAAAAGTGAGCTTATTCTAGACCATAAATAATCACTTTAATAAACACCACTCATATTCCTTTAATTACTTAAGTGCAATTTTTGTGGACTTAGAGGAAGCAAAGTGCCCAAAGGATTCCTGGAAACTCTTGTTTTTGTCCACCAGTTATCTTATACTGATTCAAAAAATAACATGTGTGAGCTGATACAAACTTATTGGTTCCCATTTGGCACGTCCAAACAATATTGACTAACAGGTGGATTTACGTGCCTTGTGTTTTACAGTACTTGGTAGGGGCAGTATTCCCCAGTCAGACATAATATTCATTTCATAATACATTCAAGGAAAGGAAACAAATCCAACTTCACATATATTATGTTCAAACATTCCTACTTTCATCCAAAGTTTTACCTTAATCCCATCAACCCTCATTTTCTCCCAATCTAATTGTAACATGTTTTTGGACTTTAGCAACAGATTTTGGAATCCCAGTGCATTGGGAATCCTTGTCAAAACGTCCCAGAAATGAAATTTTCTTCAACCCATGGACATTTTACCTGTTCATGTTCATATGGCCTTGGTCCCCAGCTAGGGGTTAAGCCAGAAGTCTCCAGGTCCTCTGTCCAATGTTCATTTTTATTAATCTTCTGGATCATCACCCCATGTAATTCAATTTCAGGTAAATTTTGGTCATTTTTGTCTTCCCACTTTTAAAATTCTTCCAATTTAGGGTAAAAGGAGAAGATTTACCAGCAGGGGTTCCCAGCTCTCCACCCAACCTCCAATGGTGCTACCTTAAGGCCTTTGTTTTGCCAGTATTAATGTTCAGTTTATTAATCCCACTTATCAATAACCTTTTAAACATGTTGTCTTAGTTTGCCCAAGCTGCTATGACAAACTCCACACACTGCTTGTCTTAGAAAATAAAACTTTACTGGCTCACAGTTAGACTAGAAGTCCAAAATCATGGTGTCAACAAGGCCATGATTTCCACAAATTCTGTAGCATTCTGGTGATGTATTTTTGGCAACCCTCCACCACATGGTGATCTGTCACTTCTTGTCTTCCCCTTTGGTTCCTACTGACTGACTATGTCTGAATTTCCTCTGCTTATAAGGAAACTTTTCATATGAGTTAAGGACTACCTTGATTTAATTTGACTTCATCCAACTAAAATCTTCAAAAGTTATATTTACAAATGAATTCACACCCACAGGACTGGGGGATAGAATTTGAACATGGCTTTGTGGGGGACATGATTCAATCTACCAGATATCTACACTGTGGTGATGAGTTCCTTACTCTCTCCCTTTTATTTATCCATTCTTTTAGGAATCACTCTATCCTTAAACTGTCTGTGAGTCTGGCATAACTTTTCCTTTTGGTAGTGCCCTCGAAGCAAGCAAATACCACTGGGACCTGTCAGATTCCATGATTGGCTCAGTGTCAGGATTTTCCCAATCATACTGATTTACTTTCATTTTTGCTATTACACATAACAAGAGCTAAGGGATTGTATATTTAGTTTGCTTCTTGTTACTTCTTGTTATGCACTCTGTAAGTAAACTCCTCAGGAGTTAGAATCATCATTTGTAAATTTCATTGATAATTTTACCACCAATAACTGATTGCAATACAACTGCAGTTCTATAACATAGGGGACCCTGTGGTCAGGGAAGAATCAAAGGTTTGTTATAGCCTGACCCTTCATCCTTCCTTTTTTCACACCATATATTTCAGTGAGTTTGGTACAGTTTAGTGAATCCCTCTTCTGACACCAACTGTAAAGTTAGAGGGGGTATAGTCCATAAGGCTACCTTCACTTCTGACACCAATTGCAGATTGAAACTGTAGACTCAATAATTCATTATGAGGACTCACAGAACTCACTAAAAGCTTTTTATGTTCACTGTTACTGTTTATTACAGCTACAGGATGCAGATTAAAATCAGCCAAGGGAAAAGGCATCTAGAGCAGAATCCAAGAAATTTCCAAACCTAGAATTTCCAGTTGTACTCTCCCCAAGGTATTATGGGCAGAGTTACTGTTCTTGTATTTATGCCAATACAGTTGGAGTACTGCCAACCAGGGTAGCTCCCCTGAGCCCTGGTGACCCGAGTTTTTAATAGGTTTCATGGTTAACTGCCTGTGTAGCTGACCTTTAGTCTCCAGCCCCTCTGAAAGTCTAGCTCATACCATGTGGCTGACTTTTAAACTGAAGCCCCCTTTGAGATTGAATGGTTTCTTTAATTTCTAGCTCCTCTGGAACTATAACTGATATTGCATGACTGGCTTTTATCCTATGTGCCTTTAGGAGACAGAATGGATACTGTGTGGCCCAAGGTCCCCCATCAGAAATCATCTTGCTAAGGTCCAAATGTAAGCAAAGACGTTCTTATCAGGTAGGGCATTCTAAAGGTGTAGAGACTACCTCCCAGTAACTAAGGGCAAAGGCCAGGACTATCTTTGGGTAAGGTTAATTCTTTACTTGATACTTATCTGTTTTTCTGTAGATTTTCCTATGTGTCATAATTCTTAGCACAGTGCCGGAAAATAATAGGCATTCAAAAAATATTTTCAAATTAATGAATATACGCTCTCAAATATTATATGGTAATTTAATTTTTCCTATGTGACCCTTATTTTCTCATCATTATTTGAGGGTAAAAGATCACAGGTATTAAGTCAAAATCTAAGTAATGAATCCAGAATTACTTTTGTTTAAGTTAGTGAACTGACATAATGCTAAATTGAAGCAAAGATTACTTATTATTATAAGACAGAGTATGAGAGATGGGAGTAAGAGCAAAGCTAAAAGATTAGTTTTCAACAAAAGATACTGAGCTCTGACAATCCTTTAATAGATCTTTATTTCACTGCACTTATGATGCCAAGTTTCTATTCTGAGAAATTGTGTATGGAATGTCTGGGGTATCCTAATGAGAAGTGTTTTACGACTTAAAAACAAATGGGGGGTTCAGGCTGCAATCTCTTCATGAAGACTGGAAATCTCTTCAGCTGGTGTAGATGTATGTCCATCATTTTAATAACAAGTGCAAAAATTACTTGAAAAACTTTAGAATCATTTTGCAAAATCCACATCATTCACCATGCTACTAAGAGCAGCCCATAAAGAACCAATTAAAAATTAAATGCAACTAAAAGTTCTAAATCATGTTACCTGCTAGAAATTTTTCACCTTGAATGGCTTATACTACTTACAAATCAAAGCAATGGTAGCAAGTGTGGATGAGACTTCACAGACTTTCAGTCACAGATATCTGCCAACATGCGTACAGTTTGAGACTGCTGTGAGTAATCATACATAAGGATATAATTCTTTCACAGATGCCAACCACTTTAAGTTAAAATACAGCAGAATTTTTCATAGTAATAATCACCACAATATGATCTTGATGAAACCAATTAGGGATACGTGATATACTGTTGAATATTGCAAGGAACATTAAAAAGATATATCACTCTGTATATGTAAACTTGTTTCAATATTGGCAAGGTCCTCCTATGATAAAAGAAAGAAGATCAAAAAGGAAGGAAGGAAGGAAAGAAGGGAGGGAGGGAGGAAGGAAGGAAGGAAGGAAGGAAAGAAGGAAGGAAGGAAGGAAAAATGGTGAGTCAATATTTTATGTGGAATATACAAAGCAAGCAATGGGCATATTACCATTGACAATATGTTATTGGAAAGAAAATAAAATGATGTCCTATGTTTGAGCAGTTAATTGTATTGAAAGAATTTTAAATTATTTTGCATATGATAAAGAATTATTGGTAGTGTTTATGAAAATATTCATATTGCTATTAAATTATGTGGAAAGCCACAGGCACATAACTACAAGAAGCCTTTGAGTCTAGCTGCAGAACTTCTTTCCCTTTTATTCTTTTCAAGGAAAATTGTCAGAAGAATATTATTCCAAAAAAATTACCTTGATAACTTAATCTTTGATTTGAACATATTTATTATTTCCTATGTGTGAGGCACCATTTTGGGTACTGAGAGTACAAATGTGAAAAAAATAGACAAAAAGCACTACCATAAAGGAGTTTAAATTCTAGGAGAGCAAGAGTTAAAATAAAATAAAAATAAAAATATGAAGAATGCCATATTTAAGTGCCATACAAAAAAATATACTAGAAAAGGGAAATAGGGATATGATAGCGAATTATAGTTGGTTAATAAGAAAGGGAAATAGTTGGGGAAAATTATATGTTAAATAGGGGAGTTGCACTGAGTAAATGGTGGAAGAGTAAGTTCACTGAGAACATGACTTTGGGGCAAAAACTTACAGGAAATGAGGAGCATGCTATGAAGTTATTTGGGAAAAGTGTATTCTGGACTTAGGAAAGTGTAGTCAAATCCTCTAAAATTAAACTGTTGTGGCCTGCTCAAGAAAACAGCAGAAGGCTAGCTTGGTTGTAGTTGAGAGAGGGTAGAAAGTAGTAAACAATAAGATCAGAGAGGGGAAACAAGAGCTAGACTCATCTAAGGACTTGCAGGCAAGAATTAAATTTTGGGTATTATTCTCCGAGGGATCAGAAAACAATGGGGTCTTTGGGGCAGAGAAATAATACTTTTTTAACTAAATGACTGATTACTGCATTGAGGAAAGACCAACGTGAATAAAGGAGGAATAAAAAGAGTAATAGGAGGCTAAAAAATTAACAAACATGAGATGAGCCAAGGAAATAGCAGCAAAGGTGATGAGAGATAATCAGATTTTAAACATAGAACCAATTTGGCTCCCTGACAAATTGGATGCGGAATGTGAAAGAGAAATTTGAGTCAAGAAGACCTACATAGCTTATGGCTTGATTTCTAATAATTGAGATGGAAAAAAATAAGGGAGTTTATTTTAGGGAGGAATGAGAATTGCATTTTTTTGACATGTTGAGTTTTAGATCCTGTAAGACCTTTATGTAGAGATGAGTAATAGGCAGTTGGATTTACTAGACTGGATTTCTGGTGTAAAGACAAGATTGGAGATAAAAAATTGGTAGGTCTTTATCCTTTAGATTAATTTAAAGCCATAAGATGAGTTCACCAAGGGAACAAATATAGAGTAGATATCCAAGGATTGAGAGTTGAGACAAATAGTTTTAAGAGGACCAGGAAATGAGAAATGAGTAGTCGGTGAATAGCAATAAAATCAGGAGACTGTGATAGCTGGGAAGCCAAGCTTTTTTATTTTAATAAATTCTGGGGATAGAATAGAAATAAGAATAAGATCAAAGTATAATACTTGGATTTGGGTGAAGGTAATTGATGACATGATAGAAACACTAATTTGAGTGGATTTAAGCCCAATAAGGCTTGGTGTTGATAACAAACCCATTAAAAACTCAGGACAGAGGCTGCTTCTACCTGGACCAAGCACTCACTCACTCAGTGAGCTTTCCTACGCTCTCCACGTTCACGGTCCCTGTTTTCTTGTGCTGTCGGTGGTTAATATTAAACAAAAGGGAATCTGTTAGGAACATCTTTCTATGGTGATAGGTTAAGGTCTAAGATGAATTGAACTTTAATGGGAATATGTAGGAAGGGCAATGGTTAATACTTAGGCACGATCTGTTATTTGTTAAATTTCTCGAATCAATGGAAGAGGAATTTTTTGTAGGAAACAATTCCAGAATTTTCCCCTTCAAACCATTTAGGCAACTATCTATTCTGTGCTTATAAAGGGCAAGTTGTTCATGCTAGGAAAGGCCACTTCTTAGGTGTTTGATTTCATTATTTAGCTAACATTATCTCAGATATTGGATGAAAATTTTTACATTGAAACCAGCCACGTATTAAAAATTGGAACTTATATAGAGCCATAAAGCATATAGATTGTTAAACTTGATCAATTATTTTTTTATTTCTTTAGTATACATTTGAGCCCTTGTAGGAAAAAAAAGTTGTCTTTAAATACACTTTTCTGTTGAATAAATTCATCATATTAATATGGTAGATGAGTTGGCACTATATACCAATCCACAGTTTTTTCACACAGCACTCTGCTAGGTATTGTTTTGTCTTCAGAAAGATATTATACCCATATTATATAATTTCTTCTAATCATTTTTTTTTGAGTCCCTGGGGCCTCGTACATGGGAAGCAGGCACTCAACCACTTGAGCTACATCTGATCCCTCTAATCATTTTTACAAGTAGGAAGATTTTCTAATGTCTTACCTAAATATGAGTCGGTTGTAATTTAAGTCATTTTTTTCTCATTTTGATAAGTTTCTAACACCTTTTATATACAGTAATCACACTTTGAGAACCAGGGAGAGAATATCTCCTTAGTTTGTGATGGGAAAGAAATTCAGCTGCAAAAGAATTTTAAACAAAAGCTACTATGAGTAGACATTGCCTTCTCTTCCTCACTTGATTTACTGCTATTACTTCTGCCTCCCCTCAGACAACTTTTACTACATGAAAAACAGTCCTCAATGGAACCACTCTCCTTATCCATGGAAACTTATTTGAATTGTTACAAAACAAAGTCATAATCTGTAGTTTTGAACCCGCTAGTTATTTGTATTAGTCATCCCTCTCTCCATTCTGTATCCCCATCCCATGACTCAAAATCAGATTTTAAATATATTCCCAATTTGGTTAATTTTCATTACTTGTAGCAACAATTATCTAAAACTTAAGTGAAATTCAATATGCTCACTGCTAGGGGTGAAAGAAAATAGCACGTAATGTAAATTCCATTACTATGTTAGCATAATGTGGAGAAAACAGAGTGAGGATATAAAGAAAGGCAAAAACTAAGTGAAGGCATGTGAGGGTCTCCATGCAGTACCCTCCCTCCTGATGATCTCATTCTCTGGCCTAATCCAGTTTGATCCATGAGTCCTTCCCAACCCATTTCATTGTTTTCTTAATCAAATTCCTCTGTTCCTTACTTTATATATTCTTTATCACTTCTGCTTCTCACAGGTCCTGACTCGTGTTTCTCATCCCTGTTTATCCATGTGCCTTTCAGTTTGGTCCTGTCTCCCTCTATCCTACAGAGAGAATACAGTGTAATAAAATAGCACTGGATATCAAGGTGGAGGAATTTCAGGTTTCGTCCAGTTTTACATGTAGTTGATTATTTGCCTTAGAGAAGTTACCTTAATCTTGCTGGCTCACAGTTTCCTAACCATGAGTAAAGTGCATTTTGCATAGACTAGTTATTTATTCATCATCCACCCAATATCTCCCACCCAATACAAAAGAAAAATTAAGAATGACATAGAGTTGCCAACTTTTAATCTTGTTTTAAAAAAAGGATCATAAAAAGGGGGTTAACATTACCATTATTTTAATAAACAGAAGCCATTTTAATACAAATAAATGTCAATAATACATCATCTTAGAGTAAGCTGAGTATTTTCTAGGAAGTTGGAGATGGCTCTAAGTTTGTTTTTTCCCTAATGCAAACTGGCACGATTTTGCCATGTATCAGGAGCAGTCTACAAAGAAGTTTTTGGGAAATGCTGCTCCAGTGCATCCATGTAGCCTGTAGGACTACTGCAAACAGATTACTGATCTCACTAGGTCTGGGATGGGGCCTGAGAATTTGCATTTCCAGCATTTCCCCAGGTGCTCCTGAGGCTGTTGTCCAGAGACCACATTTCTAGAACCATGAGTCTAAATAGTGTCTAATGTCCTTACCCTTCAAACATTTATGACTCTATGACTTTTCCACAATCACTTTTATTTTTACCAAATCAGAGGCATGGCAATAATGGTTATGAATTAGCTTGATATACTTCTACTTACTAAAGATTTTTAAACCTCAGTTTAAAAAACTAATTTATATAATGTAGTCAATTAGAGGAAATATGATAAAATCTGAGCTACAATATTATTTTTGGTTTACAAGAGATTACAAAGTATGCCATTATGTAATTAAATTTTAAGACTCTGCAGAAAAAATAATATATGAAGAAAAGTAGGTGCACAAACATTCTTATAAGTATATTTTTAAAGTTTAGAAAATCATGAATCAGAAAAAACTACCATAAAGGGATATTTTAAAGTCTCATATGTAGCATTAGTTGTAATTTTTATTGCATATGACTTGTATGAAGAAGAAATGGCTGCCCAAAACATTCTTCTTAATTAAATAAGATGACTTCTTTTAATAAAAGGAAGAGAAATCTTACTATACTTGGAAATCATCTTTTGTAAATTGCAATATAGGAATTCTTCAGAGTATAAATACTCCATAATTTTTTGTTTTAAAAACTAGACAAATAAGCAATCCAGCATAATTCATGGTGTTTCAATATAACTTTGAGGGTAGTTTGCAAATGCCAGGGGAAGAATCTCTGACCTTACCATTGTATGCTCATAGATGTTTAACTTGATACCCTATGACTCCATCTAGGAAGCAGATAATGCAACCAAACAAGCAAAATACCCGCCCTTTACTATTCAACCGTTGCCTAGACAACAGATAATTGGAATTAACTATTGTTTCAATTGAAATGTGAAATGATTTTTAAAAAATTAGCAGGAGCTTTTATTAATAGCAGTTACAGTTTAAATATATAATTGTAGACAACTCAGCATAGTTGGCATTGTATATGTAGATGGCTGAAAATGTCACTAATTGCTTTTTGTGATTTTTAAACTCTATTCATCAGGCAGTTGTATTTATTGCATTTAATTTTCTGAGGATTAGCAGTATGAAAATAATTTGTTTTTTTTCTTATTTGTCATAGTTTCCCCTAGTTTTTCATACATATATAATTGTATCTTATTTATAATATATTTTTGTATATATTATATATTTATATTTAGCTTTTTGAGTTAAAAAACTATTTTTGAAGAAATGGTATGGGCAGACATTCAAATGAGCAAATTAAAGAAAATCGTCTTAGAATGTTGTTATTTGCAGTTCATGTTTCTGATGTTAATATACATCTGGTAACTCACCTTGTGGATCTATGTCTTTTGATAAAGAGCCTATAAATTTTACAATACCCTTGCATACATAATTAAAAGAAAGATTTATTCTAAATAGAGAAAAACATAGTATTAACAGTACCTTACACAAATATTTTGTATTATCAAGGGATGAGAAGAAGAGCAAATACCACTAAGGTACTCACCATCACTTTTTATGCCTGTGGCACTCAGGGCTGTAAATGCCAGGCTGCCTGGGAGGATGATGCCTTTCTAGTGATTCAAGATCCCAGCCACACAGCAGGGGACATTGCAGTTACCACCATTAATATTCCAAATTATGCCTTCTGGTTTAAATACTTACTCAGATGAGGCAAATAACACTGGAACAAGGAAACCAGTTGAGTAAATAATTTAATCCAAGTGAGAAAAAATTGTGTCAGAAGAGATGACTAGAACAAAAATTGAAGATATATTTTGCAAGTAGAGTTTATAACATTTGGTGTTCATTGAATGTGTGGTAGGGAAGATTAGAAGTAGGAAATTCCATGCCTCCAAATCTGGATGCAGTTAGGTGGCTTTTATCTCATTAACACAAGCAAGACAATTTGGATATTTGAAATTCCGGTGAACAGTTAGGTACAAATAACCAGAATGCAGCTGTAAAGAGAAATATGGGACTCTACTGGAGATACAGATTTGGAAGTTCTCAGCCTAAAAGTTACCAGTTGATGATGAAAGTATGGATTAGATTATTGAAGAAGAGTGTACAAAACTATAAAGAAGATAATTGGAGCATATGCCTGGGGAACACCAGAATTTGAGGGCAGTTAAAAGAGGAACAAGTCTATCAAAAATTTAAAGAAGATTTGGAGGGGGCTTAGATTCTATGAGTCAGATGGATAGAACTGACTTACAATTCTTACAGTTGTAGGTATTCTACAGTTGTAGATATTCTCTGTTTTTTTTTGGAAATCACCATCCCCAAACCCTCAAAATTGAGGAATGAACAAACGTAAGGGAGGAATGCAACAATGGACTAAAGTAGACTTATGATTAGTCTAGCAATGGAAGAACTTGTAACATTGATATAAAGACAGTGGTCACCAGAGGTTCTGAGGGGCGGGGGGAGAGGGAAGAATAGGTGTAACATGGGGCATTTTGGAGACATTGGAATTGTTCTGAATGACATTGCAATGACAGGTACAGACCACTATACATTTTGTCAAAACCTATAAAATTGTATGGTGCAGAGTGTAAACCATAATGTAAACTCTAGTCCATGGTTAGTAGCAATGCTTCAACATGTCTTCATCAACTGTAACAAATGTACCACATGAATGAAGATGCTGTTAATGGGGGAAAGAGTGGGAGGAAGGGGGTATATGAGAATCTCCTATATATTTGATGTAACATTTATATAATCTAAAGCTTCTTTAAAAATTAAGAAAAAAAATCCAGCTGCCACCAAAAACACGGTTAACCTGTTGAAAAACATTAATACGGAGCATGTTAAGTAATATCAAATAGTAGTCAAAATAGTACTATAAACCCCATGCACACAGCCACCAACTTAGGTCCCCACTCATTCCTGATTTGCATTATTTTGAAGCAAATTTTAGATATCATAGATTTACATAGGTGTAAATACTATACTGTTTATCTCTCAGGTACAGAGTTACTTTTCATTAACATAATTGTAATGTATTCTCCAATTTATAAAAATTAACCATTTTTATTATCAGAATCCACTGTCTCAATTGACATGTAATTTTGTTTTTGTTTTGGAAATGCATGTATTTGAATATAAGTAAAAACAGGTAAATTTTTATCATAAAAAAAACTTAAAGAAGAAATAACACCAATACTTCACAAGTCTTCCAGAAAATAAAGAGGGAAGGACCATTTCCCCACTCATTGATGAGTCCATTTTTTCTATAATACCAAAGCCAGGCAAAGACATCAGAAGAAAACTATGGGTCAATGTCACTAATGAATGTACATGCAAAATGCCTTTACAAACTATTAGCAAACCAAATCCAGCAACATATAAAGATTATATACTATGACCAAGTGAGGTTTATCCCAGAAAGTCAAGATTGTTTCAACAACAGAACATCAATTAATGTAATACTTCATATTAAAAAAATAAAGGGCAAAACCACATGAACAACTCAATACACAGAGAAAAATCATTTGACAATATGAAACATCCTTTCTGGTAAAAACTCTCAACAAACTAGGAACAAAAGAACCCTTTCTCAACCTGATAAAGGGCATCCATGAAATAACTACAGTTATTGTCATACTTAAATTATTGAGAACAAGAAAAGGATATTCACTCTCACCACTGCCACTCAGTATTGAACTGGAGGTCCTAGTAGTGAAATAAGGGAAGAAAAAGAAATTAAAGGCATCTATATTACAGAGGAAAAAGTAAACTGTTTCGTAGCAGGGTGACATGATCCTGTGTGTAGAAAGCCCTAACAAAATATTTCTAAAGCTAATACACAAGTTTAGCAAGTTCCCAGATAGTTGTACAAAAATCAATTATATTTACATATTAGCAATGAGTAATACTAAAATGAAATTAAGAATTCAATTACATTAGCATCAAAAGAATAAAGTGCACAGGAATATGTTTAACAAAAGTAGTGCAATACTTGTACATTGAAAACTACAAGACAGTGCTAAGAGAAATTAAAGAAGATCTAAATAAATGGAGAGACATTCCATCCTCATGCATTGGAAGATTCAATATTGTTAAGAGAGGCAATCTATATAAAAATCCCATCAAGCATTTTGCAGAAATTGACATGCTAACTGTAAAATTTATATGGAAATGCAAAGGATACAGATTAGCCAAAAATTTTTTATAAAGATGGAAGATGGAAGATTTATACTTTCCAATTTCAAAACTTACTTGTAATCAATACAGTGTGTTAAGTGTATTACTAATATAAGCATAAGCATTTAAATCTGTGGAATAGATTTAGGAATCCAGAAAAATAAATTTATGGTCAATTGGTTTTCATCAAAAGAACCAAGAGCATTCAATCAAAAAAGATAGCTCTTCCAACAAATAGTGCTGAGACAATTGGATATCCACCTGCCAAAAAATGTATTTAGAGCCTACCTCACATAATACACAAAAAATAACTGAAACGTATTGTAGCAGTTTGATATAATTCATGAATTCCAAAAAGAAATATTGGATTATGTTTGTAAACTGGTCTTTTTCTCTGAGTGTATTAGAGTGTATTGGATTCAGAGGTTTTACTTTTACTTAATTAAATTATGATTAGGGCTTTGATTGGGCCATGTCAGTAGGACATTGAGTCCCTGCCCCTTGGTGGGTGGAGACTCACAGATAAAAGATATGGCTAAGGACAGAGTTGGAGTTTTGATGCAGAGCATGGGGAAGTAAAGATACAGAGAAGAAGGATGCAAGGGAGTTTTGAGCTGGAGCCCGGGAAGTGAATATACAGGAGAAAAACACAGAGGAATAGAGACGGCTCCTTAAACACGGCGGAAGCCCCAGGAAGAGAGGAACCCAAGAAGCCTGAACTCTTGGCAGACGTCAGCAGCCATCTTGCCCCAACACGTGGCTATAGACTTTGGTGAGGGAACTTAATGGTTTATGGCCTGGTAACTCTATGCTTCTACCCCAAATACATACCCTTTATAAAAGCCAATGATTTCTAGTATTTTGCATCAGTACCCCTTTGGCTGACTAATACATGTATCATTAAACTAAAAGTAAAATATACTATTATAAAATTTTAGAAGAAACATAAGTGAAAAAATTTTGAGACTTGGGTTAGGCAAAGACTTCTAAGATAAGACATCAAAAGGAAAATCTATAAAAGAAATCTTGAGAAAGTTGAATAATAGAGTTCAACTTCATCAAAATAAAAAAATTTACCTTCAAAAGATATTATTAAGAAAATGAAAAGCGGTGAACAGGTATAGCTCAGTGGTTGAGCACTTGCTTCTCATGTACGAGGTCCTGGGTTCAATCCCCTGTACCTCCTAAAAAAAAAAAAAAAGAAAATCAAAAGCTACACACTTGCCTAGAAAATATTTGAAAATTAAATATCACATTAAAGACTTGTATAGAGAGTAAATAGAGAACTCTTAGAACTCAGTAAGAATTCAACCACTGATTTTTAAAATGGACAAAATATTTGAATAGACATTTCACCAAAAAAAATATACAAACAGCCAATAATCACAAGAAAAGATACACAACTCCTTAGTCACTAGGGAAATACAAAATTCAGATAACAATCCATACCTATTAGAATGACTATCATAAAAAAGGCAGACAATAACAAGTTTTGACAAGAATGCAGATAAACTTGAATCCTAATTCATAGCGGTGAGAAAGTAAAGTGATATGGGCACTTTGGAAAGGAGTTTGGCAGTTTCTTAAAATGTTAAATAGAAATTTACAATACAACCCAGAGAAACAACCAACAGGATACTTGCATGTGTGTGTGTGTGTGTGTGTGTGTGTGTATTTATCTGTATAAAGAGATTTATTTTAAGGAATCTGTTCCAAGTATAGCAGGGAGCTGTGTAAAATGATGGCCTCCCGCCAAACTGAGAGGGATGCATCAGACCAAAGACAGACTCAGGCAAGTCCAGCTTGGTGAGCAAAAGAGCTTTCAATAGACCCACAAAGCAAGAGGGGTCTTTTATAACCCACATCTCCGTGAAGGTGGGGAGGGCCCGTGAGGGGGGAGCACGATTACAAAGTGCAGTGCTCAGGACAATCAAGGAACGGACGTTTACAATGTTTCCCAGCAGGGTCTAAGTTACGCTTTCGCAGTAACTATGTAAAAGGAACATTCACAATGCTTGTCAATAAGGCTGAAGTTCCATCTTTCTATGGACTTGAAGGTGGTCAAACAGTTCACAGACTAGGTTATTCTTGGAGTTTCTTGGGAGAGGAGTCTAAGGATACTCTATCAGTTACAAGCTCGCAAACAGTTATTTTTCAAGGCTTGCTGTGTAACTACTAAGAAATGAAATTCTGACTGAAAGCGGAGAGACCTGGAAGGGTTGTGGGAAAAACGCAAAGCCGTATATGACACAGGTTTGTATCACGAGGGTGTGGGGGCTGTTAAGTCCGAGGCCGGCGGGCTGGAAACTCAGGCAGGGTTTCTATGCTGCAGTTTTGAGGCACAGTTTCTTCTCTGGGAAACCTCAGTGTTTGCTCTGAAGACTTTCTTGTTGAATGAGACCCACTGGCATTTTCATGTGTAATCTCCTTTACTGAAAGCCTACGATTGTAAATGTTCGCCATATCTACAGAATACCTAAACAGCAACACTTGAATTAATGTTTGATTAAATAATTGGGTAATATAGCCTAGCAAAGTGACACATAAAACTGACCATCACAGACTTTACCCAAGAGAAATGCAAATATATATCTACACAAAGAATTGTACCTGAATGTTCATAGCAAGTATTGTTCATAATAAACAAAACGTGAAAATGTCAATCAACTTGTTAATAATTATAAAAACTGTGATATATCCATTCAGTGGAATACTATTCAGAAATAAAAAGGAACAAACTGCTGACGCATATTAGGACATAGATAATCTTCAAAATATTATGTTAAGAGAAGGAGCCAGCTGCACAAACTAAATATTGCATGTTTCCATGTATATGAAATGTGCAGAAAAGGCTAATCTATGGAGCCAGAAAGCTGGTTAGAATTTGCCTTGGACTCTGGGGCAGCAGGGAGAGTTTTTTGATGGCAAAGGGACAAATTGGATCATTTTGCAGTGATGAAAATGTTCTAAAATTGGATTGTGTTGATGGTTGCATAACTCTGTAAATTTACTGGAAAGAATTTGATTTTATACATTACTTATTGTCTGAAATGCAGTTAAACCTAAAAGGACAATAAGAGTTAAGGGAATGGTGAGTTGTTTCTGTTTCCTTATTATGCTTTAGAATTGAACATCCCTCAGAACAGAATTCTGTGAGCATGACTATTATATGAATAGTTTATAAAGTATAGAAGGAAAAATGTTTTGGTTAAACATGGCCATAGGTGTATGTAATATATAGAAACATATATAAAATGTGAAATGCCTTCAAAATGTGAAAGATATTTGAAATGTAAAAGCAAATAAATTTGAAGAGCATCCCATTACTTTACAAGTGGAATGCATGAAACTGGTTGATAAATAAATATATTTAATATGTTTTACCATATTTAACAAAATATCCCACAGAGAAGCTGGGTTTTTAAAAAAATCCTGATGAGGCATTGATTTGTTTTCTGTATAGTTTTAAACAGAGAATGATAAAAATGTTATCTGGCTCTAGAAATTCATTGACCTAGAATTCACTTTATAGCATATATGGAGCTTTTGATTATCCTAGGTATGTACAGTAGTTGATGAATTCATATATTCAAGTAATCTGTGTTTCTGTCTACAAACGAAGATTGTATACTATGGCACATCTTAATAAAGATTTAAAGAAAACAAAGAGCATTTAATATCATTAATAAATGAGCAAAGACTTGACTTTAAACTCATTTGGGCATGATTAACTTAACATTTATAAGAGCAAACTTTTTTTTATTCACCTGAAACCTCTGACAGGAATAACCTGGTCGCTGTGTGTGCATGTACACACGAGTGCACACGTGTGCGTGTTGCTGGCAGGAGTGGGAGGAAGAGGAGTTCGGGATGATGAAGGGGAGGAAGCATAAGGGCAGCGATGGTGGGAGAAAATCCAATACGTCATTTTCTCAGAAACGGTTTGTCTAGAAGGTTGTCTTGAGTATATTTTCTTTCACTGTTTTTCTGTTGTCTGAGAAGCATAAACTCATTAGGGGAAATAAATGCACTAAGAAAACCTGCAGTGAGACTCATTATGCAAAAACCTTGAAAAATGCCTCTATGATTTCTCCTTGATCATTGCTGTGACAGAAGTTAAGAAATGTTTAAAGTTATTTGGCTTTTTTGGGCCGAACTTCCTCATCAATTGAAATAAAAACCTAAGAATTTGCCAGAACAACAAATAACTAGTTGGATACTTTGAGATTTTATTGCTATACTGTTCAGCTTCATAAAAAAGGGCATATACCTCTACTTCAAAGAATTTTTTTTCTTTTTAAATTCATAGGTTATTGATTTCACTCTTAAAATTGTAACATTTCACTGTTAGGCATGTACAGAGCAAAAGCTAAGGGGATTTGTATGGTTTAATAAAATTGAATCAAATGGTAATGTATTACAAATACCTTTTTATTGTATGAATATATTTTTATTTTTGTAAAATTTGTATCCTCTTCTACATGTAGTGATTTTCATCTTTTGTTTAAACAGCATAGCTAATTAGCATCTATATTCCCATGATCACCTTAGTTGATAGGCTTTGTATTGATGTATCTTTTTTAAGAGGGGAAAGAGTGTGCTTTGGCCTGGTAGATTCCAAAACAGTTGTTACTATAGATCAGTTACTAAAAACAGTTTTCTATTTATATAGTAATTGTGGTGCTTTAGACCACAACATAATTTCTCCTGCAAATTATTGCATGTACAACTACAAACTCTCACTCTCCAGCTTTGTATAAACAAAGCAAACACACGAATTTACTGTAAACATCATTCTACACAGTTCAAAGTGCAATATATTGATGTTACTTTCTTTTAGCCATACTAATTTTTTTTTCTTGGGGATATTCTCTGCTTATAACTGATTAAATATATTTGTATCTTTCTCAAGTTTTCATCACCAACATATGCCCAAATTATTTTTTAGGACGAGTTAATTCTGTAAGTGACTAAAATCATCCATTAGACTGCCATCTATATGAGGGCAAGTTTTTTTTTTTTTAATTGACTGCTCCACCTGTGGCTTTTATAATTATGCCTCCTGTGCAGTAGCTGTATATCTGTATACATATGTACATATGTGTATATGTTGTCTCTGTGTGTGTAGATACATGCATATACACACAGAGAGAATGTTGATTTTCAGAGGGTAATTTTGTCTCCAGATTCTGAAAGAAGCTTACTGTATTAACCTACATGTAGTAGCCTCACTGGCTACAGAGCATTTTATATTGCTTTTTGTATAGTTTCACATATATACAGCGCTCATAAAACTAGGTCATAAATTAAGTACTTTGTCTATTTGGATCTGTCAATATGGGCTACCTAGTTCCTTGAATAAGCACATTATTTTTTGCCTCAGCTTCTGCCAGAGGAGGTATGAATATGGGTAGTATTATAAGATATCCACTGTATTTGGCCACCAGTATAATCCTGTGTGCTACAAACTACACATTGAAGCACAGTATTGGAACTGCTGTTTACCCAGTCTCCAAAGCCAGAAACCAGTCTACTGTCCACAGCATCCAATATATCAGCAAAGACTGAAGATTCTACCCCTTCTTTTGTCCTCATAGTTTGTGACCTTGACAACACTTATGGAATTATTAAAACAATCTCCTAACTGATCCCACTAACTTCTTTTTTGGTTACTATATTTCCTCCATTTTCACACTACTACTAGAGCTTTCTTTCCAAAGACATCGTTCTACAAAAAAATTATTTTCAGTAGCTAATGTTTTTCTCTCCTTTAGGATGAAAACTATTTTTTTCTTCTCTTGATTTATAAGGTCCTTTGCCATCTAACACTTGGTGGACTGAAGTGTGTGTGCAGTTTGGACATGGACTTCGTCTTGGTCTGCATTCTGGTGGGTGTGGACCCATTGTAAATAAGATTTCTTCAACATGTTTCCTTAGTTAGGGGGTGGCCCAGCTGAATCAGTTCGGGCTTTAATGCAGAATTACTGGAATCCTTTAGAAGCAGAGTGAAAGTCAGACAGAGAGAGAAGCCAAGAGAGGCCGCCATGTGCATTGCCATGTGATGGAAAGCCAAGGACCAAGGACCCAGCAGCCATCCCCAGCTGTAACAAGCTTCAGGAAGCATGCATCACCTTGCTGATGCTTCAGTTTTGGACTTCTAGCCTCAAAACTGTGAGCCAATAAATTTCCATTATTTAAAACAACCAATTGTATGGTATTTGTTTTAGCAGCTAGGAAACACAAATAAATGACAAGTCATCATCCCAGTCTTCTCTATAGACATAATCCAATCATCTCCCCTCCTTCTCTCACTGTAGGTCTTATGCTACACTGAGCCCATCTCTAATATGCCATGGTGTGTTATACAGCTGAAATGATGTTTTTCTTCCTTTTTTTTTCACTTTGCAAGCCCCTGCTCATTCTTCAAGATTTAGCTAAAGATATGCTGAGCATCAAAAAAGAAAATTTTCAAAGCAAATAAATTTCGTCTACTATTGAGAAATAATAAATATGAATTTATATTACTTTTTAAAAAGTGTTTGTTTCAAGGTTTTATTTCAATGTCCATAAAATGAGTATAACTATTTTCAAATCCTAATGAAAATCATTGCCATTAACTGAAACATTAAGTGTGCTTTTGGGTAATATAAACTTCATACCAAAATAGCCATTCCTCATTATATTTTATCAGAGTTTCTGCTGAAATTCTTTAAATATACACCATAAATAATGTCAATATTCATATTTTCTTTCACAAGATGGGTTTTCTTTTTTAATTTTTTTCTTTATTAGAGAATATGTTGGGCTTACAGAACAATCAGGCATAAAATAAAGGATTCCCATATACCATCTTATTAGTAACACCTTGCATTGGTGTGGACCATTTGTTATAATTGATGATAGGACACTTTTATAATTATGCTATTAACTATAGTCCATGATTTAACTTAGGATTCACTGTTTGTGTTGTAGTGTAGTTCCATGGATTTTTAAAAAAATTTACTCTGTTAGCATATATACAATATAACCTTTCCTTTTATAATCACAGTCAGATAAATATTTCAGTGCTGTTAATTCCATTCACAATGTTATGCTATCATCACTTCCATCCATTATGAACATTTCCGTCATTCCAAATAGGAAACCTGTACATTTTAAACATTAACTTCCCATTCCCTGTCCCGACCCTGTCCCCTGGTAACCTATATTCTAGATTCTGACTAAATGAGTTTGCTTATTCTAATTGTTTCAAATCAGTGAGATCATGCAGTATTTGTCCGTTTGTATCTGGCTTATTTCACTCAACATGATGTCTTTAAATCCTCTAATTTGTCACATGTATCAGAACTTCATTCTTTTTTACAATTGAGTAATATGTCAATGTGTGTATGTATAACATTTTATTTATCTATTCATTGGTTGATGGACATGTTGCTTGCTTCCATCTTTTGGCAATTATGAATTATGCCACAGTGAACATTAGTGTTTTAGTTTGTTAAAAGCTGCCAGAAGAAATATTGCAGAAATGGGTAGTCCCACAATGTGGATTCATTAACTTAGACTCTTACAGTTCTGAGGCCATGAAAATGTCCAAATCAAGGCTTCATCAAGCAATGCTTTTCTCCCCGGAGCAGCTGCTGGAGATAGTGGACTCCCCTCCCTCGTGGCAAGGCACTTGGCAGTGTCTGCCTGTCTCTGCCTTCTGCTCCAGGCTCTGCTGGCTCAGAGCTGGCTGCTGGCTTCCTCTCTCCTGGGTTCTGTTGCTTTCAGCTTCTAGCTTCCAGGGCTTTCTCAGCTTCTGGGGGTTTCTCTCTGTCTCTACAGCCCCCCTTTCCCTATTCATTCATTTTATAAAGGACTCCAGTAAGAGGATTAAGACCCTCTCTAGGTCAGGTAGGTAATCTAATCAAACACTTCCAGCTAGCCCAAAGGAATGGGCCAGTTACAAGACCATGATTTTTGGGGTGCAAACATCACCTTACCGTAATTGGTGTGCAAATATCTGTTCGAGTCTCTGCTTTCAGTTCTTTTGGGTATATGCCTTGTAGTGGAATTGCTGGGTCACATGCTATTTTTATAATCAGAGCAATCACCAAACTGACATCCACAGTAGCTGCACATTTTACCTTGCTACCAGCATTGAATGAGTGTCCCTATTTCTCCACAATCTCTCCAATATTTGTTATTTTCCATTTTTCAAAAGCAGTCATTCTAATTGGCAGAGAAACAAACAAATTAAAAGAAACCAACTCTCATTGGGGAATAGATATAGCTCAGTGGTTGAGCACTTGCTTCCCATGTACAAGGTCCTGGGTTCAATCCCTGGTACCTCCTAAAAAAAAAAATCCATAGAAACAGAGTTTCCTTCTATATACTTAGGACTTTTTGATTCTTATTAGGAAAGTTTTGTAATATTCCTTCACATCCTTGGTTAGATTTATTCCTAGATATTGTATTACTTTAGTTGCTCTTGTAAATGGAATTTTTTTCTTGATTTCTTCTTCTGATTGTTCATTGCTTGTGTATATAAACACTACTGATCTCTGGGTGTTGATCTTGTAACCTTCCATTTTGCTGAATTTATATATTAGCTCTCAGTGCATTGATGTGGATTTTCCATGATTTTCTGTATAAGAGATCATGACATCTGCAAGCAGGAAAGTTTTACTTCTTCTTTTACAATTTAGATGCCCTTGATTTCTTTTTCTTGCCTAATTTCTCTGGCAAGAACTTGTAGCAAAATGTTGAATAACAGTGATGACAGTGGTCATCCTTGTCTTGTTCCTGATCTCAGAAGGAAAGTTTTAGTCTTTCACCATTAAGTATGATGTAAGCTGTGGGGTTTTCATATATGAGCTTTATCATGTTGAGGAAGTTTCTTTCTATTCCTTGTGTTCTAAGTGCTTTTATCAAGAAAGGGTGATGTTTTGTCAAATGCTTTTTCTGCATGAATTGAGATAATCACATATTTTTCATATGTGTAATCAACCTTGCATACCAGGGATAAATTTTACTTGATCATAGAGTATAATTCCTTTAAAATGCTATTGGATTGGGTTTGCTAGTATTTTGTTGGGGATTTTTGCATCTATATTCATAAGAAATATTGATCTGTACTTTTCTTGTGGTATCTTTACCTGGTTTTGATAGGAGGGTGAGGCTGGACTCATAGAATGAATTAGAGACTGTTACCTCCTCTTCAATTTTTTTTGGAAAATTTTGAGCATAAGTTGAGTTAGAAGTCTTCTTGGAATGCTTGGTACAATTCCCCTGTAAAGCTTTCTGGTCCTAGGGTATTCTTCATTGAGAGGTTGGTTTTTGTTTGTTTGTTTGCTTTTTAATTACTGATTCAAACTCTTTACTAGTAATTAGTTTGTTCAGGTCTTCTATTTTTTCTGTAATCAATGTAGGTAGTTTGTGTGTTTCTAAGGATTTGTCCATTTTATCTAGTTAACTAATTTTTGGGTACACAGTTTTTCAGAGTATCCTCTTTCATTCCTTTTTATTTCACTAGGGTCATTACTAATGTCTCCCTTTTCATTCTGATTTTGTTTTTCATATCATCTTTTTTCCTTGACAGTTTAGCTAATGGTTTGTCAATATCATTTATCTTTCCAAAGAACCAACGTTTGGTTTTGTTGTTTCTATTTATTTATGTTCTTTATTTTATTCATCTCCTCTCTAATCTGTGTTCTTTCTTTTCTTCTGCTTGCTTTGGGTTTAATTTGCCATTCACTTTATAGGTCTTCCACCTTTGAGGTTAAGTCTCTGATTTGAAGTATTTCTTCTTTTATAATGTAAGCATGTAGGGCTCTATTATTTCCCTCTCAGCACTGCCTTCACTGCATCCCATAAGTTTTGGTATGTCATATTTTCATTTTCAATCACCTCAAGATATTTCCTAATTTTGTTTGTGATTTTCTCTTTAACCTATTGGTGACTTTTACAATTTTTATTTTATTTTGAATGAAGCTTTAGATTACATAAATGTTACATAAAAAATATAGGGGGATTCCCATATACCACAACCCCTCCCCCCCCCACTTTCCCCCATTAACAACATCTTTCATTTGTGTGGTACGTTTGTTACAATTGATGAACACATATTGAAGCATTGCTACTAACCATGGTCATATAGTTTACACTATAGTTAACACTTTTAACTGCACAATTTTATAGATTTTGACAGAATGTATAATGGCCTGTATCTGTCATTGTTATATCAAGCAGTACAGTTCCAAAGTCCCCCAAATGCCCCATGTTACACCAATACTTCCCTCTACTTCCCCTAGCAATCTCTGGTAGACATTGCCTATATATCAATGTTATAAATTCTTCCATTGCTAGAATAAGCAATGGAAGTCTACTTTAATAAGTCTACTTTAGTCCATAGTTGCATTACCCCCTTATGTTTGTTCATTCCTCAATCTTGAAGATTTTGGGATGATGATGCCCACTCTGCTTCTGATTGAGAGGGGGCTTAGATTTCATGGGGTAGGTGGATGGAACTGTTTTGCTTGCAGTTGTAGATACTCTCTGCTTTTTGGGCTGGGTGTTGCCCATCATCATCCTTTTGCTATTTGTTTTGGGTGAGTCCAATGACCTGGAGAGTAGGTGTCGCAACTCCGCTGAGATTCAGAGCTCAACTGGCATATGAACAAACGGAAGATTTAAGTCTCTGGGATATACATTTAACAAGTAGAGTGCTAATTATAGGTTCAAATAAAAAAGGCAGAAGAGCCATGTGTAAGGAAATTATAAATGAGTCTAACTCTGTTACATTGGGAAGCATATATTCCAAAGTAAGGCCCACTGACAGGGTGCTGAATTTCTGAGATTTTTTATCCTATCAGTAGTGTCCAGATGTCTCTAGAGACCTCAGGAGTCCCTTTGAGGCATTGTTTGCTGTGGTGATTGAAAATGAAAATATAACATACCAAAACTTATGGGTTGCAGTGAAGGCAGTGCTGAGAGGGAACTAATAGAGCTCTACATGCTTACATTATAAAAGAAGAAATACATAAAATCAGAGACATAACCTCAATCAGAGACACACATAAGCATAATCTCTGGAATGACCTCCTGACTCACTTTGAAATCTCTTAGCCATAAAAACTCATTTTTATTTAATATTTCCCCGTTTTGGTCAAGGTCTTTTTCAAAATGCATCTCTAGTGGGTGCTTGGTATTAACCCCTTGGTGCCAGGGAGGCTTATATCCGGGAATCATGTCCCATGACAGGGGGAAGGTAGTACATTTATATGCTGAGTTTGGCTTAGAGAGAGGCCACATTTGAGCAACAAGGAAGCTTTCAGGAGGTGACTCTTAGGCAACATATAATACTAGGCTAAGTCTCAATTTCACAAGAACAAGGTTCATAAGTACAAGCATCAATATGAAGGGCCTGGCATATTTGTCTGTCTTCTTTTGCTAGACACTGCCCATATACTTGGGAGATTCTTGTTGCTTTATTAGAGAATGTGGCAGGAAATCCTCGGATGGAAATACATTATTTTTTCAGTTATTGTGTGGGTCTCCACCCACTGAGACAACATCCCATGACTATTTGAACATATTCATATAATACAGAGTCATTCCCCAGGTACCCCTCCTCACACACACACACCCGTCACCGACACCCTGCACCAGTGATCCTTCCTTGCCACAATTGTGACCCTTCTGTAACCCAAAACACCCCCAAAAACAAAGCCAAAAAAATAAAAAATAAAAATACTAAGAAAATAAAACAGTAATAGTAATAAAAACAAATAAAATACAAAAATTTAAAAAAATTCATTTTGTCTTTCATCACCATAAAATCTGTTATCTTTTATGTACAGTGACACTTTCTTCTGTATGTTTCCCCAGTGATTTTCTTTCTTTCTTTCTTTTTTTCTTCCTTCCTTCCTGTCTTTCTTTCTTTCTTTCTCTCTCTTTCTTCTTTCTTTCTTTCTTTCTTTCTTTCTTTCTTTCTTTCTTTCTTTCTTTCTTTCTTTCTTTCTTTCTTTCTTTCTTTCCTTCTTTCCCTCTTTCCTTCTTTCCTTCTTTCTTCTTTCTTTTGCTTTATTTTCAAAGAAGCTTTAGGTTACAGAAAAGTCACATAGGAAATACAGGGTATTCCCCATATACCCAAACTCTCCCCATCTCCCACTCTCCCCTAAAATAACATCTTACATGAGTATGGTACATTTGTTACAATTGATGTGCAGATATTGAAGCACTGCTACTAACCATGGTTGATGGTTTACATTATGGTTTACATTTTGCACCATACACTTTTATAGGTTTTGACAAAATGTATAATGGCCTGTATCCATCGTTGCAAGATCAGGCAGAACAATTCCAATGCCCTGAAAATGCCGTATGTTCCATCTATTCGATTTTCCCTCCCCCTCCCTCAGAAACACTGGCGTTTTAAAAGTTTGTTCTTTAATTTTCATGTATTTATTAATTTTCCTTTTCTCCCTCTTTTATTGATATCTAACATCATTCTGTTGTGGTCAGAAAATATACATTGTGTGATTTCAGTATTTTTTAGAATTTATTGAGACTTGTTTCTGACCTAAATACGGTCTATCCTGGAGAATGATCCATGTGCACTCTGGAAGAATATGTATTCTATTTTTGTTAGATGAAGTGTTCTCTATATGTCTGTTAGGTCGAGTTGGTTTAGAGTATTGCATATTCTTATTGATATTCTGATTAGATGTTCTTTCATTATTGAATGAGGTGTATTAACGTATCTTACTTTTAATATAGAGCCATCAATTTCTCCCTTTAAACCTATCAGTATTTGCTCCATATATTTTAGGGCTCTGCTGTCAGGAGCTGTATTAGTACTGTAGGAGTACTGATGCAAAATACCAGAAATCTGTTGGCTTTTATAAAGGGTATTTATTTGGGGTAGAAGCCCACAGTTACCAGGCCATAAAGAATAACTTACTTCCTTCACCAAAGTCTATTGCCACGTGTTGGAGCAAGATGGCTGCCGACATCCATCAGGGTTCAGGCTTCTTGGGTTCCTCTCTTCCTGGGTCTTGCTTGTCTCCTGGCTCAGCTTCTCTGCTATCTCCACAAGGTCAGCTGTAGACTATGAGGCTCTCTAGGCTTTGCTTCTCTCCACAAGGCCAGCTGTAGACTATCAGGTGAATGGCTCTGTCTTCCCAGGGCTTCTGCTGTGTCTAAAAGCCATCTCTATTCCTCTGTGTTCTTCTCCTGTGTGTTCACTTCCCAGGCTCCAGCTCAAAACTCATCATCAGAGCTCCAACTCTGTTCTTTGCCATGTATTTTATCTGTGAGTCCCCACCAACCAAGGGGAGGGCAATCAGTGCCCTACTGACGTGGCCCAGCCAAAGCCCTAATCATAATTTAATCATGCCCAGAGGAACAGACCAGTTTACAAACATAATACATTATCTATTTTTGGAATTCGTAAATAATGCCAAACTGCTACAGGAGCATATATATTTATGGTTGTTACATCTTCTTTTTTAATTGTCCCCTTTATCAGTATATAATTACCCTCTTAACCTTCATACCTGTTTTTGACATAAAGTCTATTTTATCTTATATTGGTATACCTACCCCAGCTCTCTTTTGGTTTGTACTTGCATACTATATATATTTTTCTGTTCTTTCACTTTCAATGTACTTTAGCTTTGCATTTAAGGTGTCTTTTGCAGACAGCATGAAGTTAGGTCATATGTTTTTACATTTTTATCCAACCTGACAATCTCTTCCTTTTGACTTGAGTGTTTAATCCATTTACATTTAAAATCAATCCTGTTAAAGCAGGACTTTAATCTTACATTTGCTATTTAGTCTTTGTAAGTCTTGCACCTTTTTTATTCCTCAATTCTGTTAATATCTACTTTTATATTTATCTGATTTTATTGTGTTGTCCTAAATTAGAGTGCATTTTCTTTTCCATTTGGATATGACTTTCATCTATTTTCCTTGTGATTCCCATAGGGTTAAATTTTTAAAATTAATTTTTATTTTATTTTTAAAGAAGCTTTAGATTACAGAAATGTTACATCAAAAATATAAGGGATTCCCATATGCACCACTCCCTTCCCCTCCCACATTCCCACATTAATGACATGCTTCTATTTGTGTGGTACATTTTTTACAATTGGTGAACCCATATCGAAGCATTGCTACTAACCATGGACTACAGTTTACATTATAGTTTACACTCTGTCCCACACAATTTTGTAAGTTATAACAAAATATACAATGGCCTGTATCTGTCACTGCAATGTCATGCAGGACAAATCCAATGTCCTGAAAATGCCCCCATATTACACCTATTCTTCCCTCTCCCATGCCTCAGAAACTTTGGTTGCTACTGCCTTTACATCAAATATAAGAGTTCTTCCATTGCTAGAATAATAATAAGTCTAGTAGAATAAAAATAAGTCTACTTTAGTCTACTGTTCATTCTCCAATCTTGAGGATTTTGGGATGGTGATGCCCACTCTGCTTCTAATTGAGAGGGGCTTAGATCCCATGGGGCAGATGGATGGAGCTATCTTGCTTACAGTTGCAGAAACTCTCTTTTTTGGGGGGGCTGGGGTGGGATGGGCATTAGTTAGTTATCCTAGGAGAATCCAATGAACTGGGCAGTAGGTATTGCAACTTTGCTGAAATTCAAGGCTCAGCGGGCACAGGGATGGACCAAAGATTTAAGTCTCTGGGACATATATTTACCAAATATAGTGCTGATTATAGGTTCAAATAAAAGGGACAGAAGAGTCATGTGTAGAAAACCTATAAATAAGTCTAACTCTGTTACACTGGGGAGCATAAATCCCAAAAAAATGCCTACTGACAGGGTGCCGAATTCCTGAGCTGTCTTCCCTTCTTACAGTTTCTGGATATCTCTAGAGCTCTCAGGAGCCCTGCTAATTAAGATGTATATTCAGGAATCTATCCTGAGGCACTGTTTAATGTGGCTGTCAATGAGATCTTGCTGAGACTTGCATAAGCGTAATCTCTGGAATGACCTCCCAACACACTTGGAAATTTCTTAACCATAAAAACTCATTTGTATTTACCTTTCCCCTCTTTTGGTCAAGGTCTTTTTCCAGTTCGCTAGTTGGTGCTCGGTAATAATCCCTCATTGCCAAGGAGGCTCATCCCTGGGAGTCATGTCATACACTAGGGGTAAGGTGGTGCATTTACAGGCTGAGTTTGGCTTAGAGTAAGGCCACATTTGAGCAACAAAGAGGCTTTCAGGAAGTAACTCTTAGGCAGTATGTAATACTAGGCTAAGTTTCAATTTCACAAGAAAAGATTCATAAGTACAATCATCAATATCAGGGGCCTGGCATAATGATTTGTCTTCCTTCACTAGACATTGCCCTTTCACTAGGAAGATTCTTGCTGTCCTATTAGAGAATGTAACAGAACTCACCAGGATGGGAATTCAATATTCTTTCAGTTACAGTGTGGATCTCCACCTGCTAAGACAATGTCCCCATGCGGTTAAAATTTAACATCCTAGTTATATAACAATCATATTTGGTTTGATATCAAGTTAACTTCAATAGCATACACCTACCCATTTCCTACATCCTTTTGTACTGTCACCACTTTTTTGGTGCTTGTTACCACTTCTATCTATGTACATTGTATATCAAAAACCATAGATTTATCATTACTTTTTATGCATGTGCATTTTAGCACCTGCAGGAAGTAGGAAGCGAAGTTACATACCAGACAATACACTACAAAAATACCAGCATTTATAATTATCCAAATTATTATCTTTACCTCAGGTCTTCATTTCTTTATGCCACTTTGAAACACTGTCTCGTGTTCTTTCCTTTCAGTTGGAAGAATTCCCTTTACAATTGTTTGTAGGGCAGGACTACTAGTGATGAATTCCCTTAGCTTTTGTTTATCTGGGAATGTCTTAACAGCTCCCTCATTTTTTAAAGGAAAGTCTCACCAATTATAAAGTTCTTGGTTGGCAGTTGTTTCCGTTCAGCATTTTAAGTATTTCAAACCACTGCCTCTTTGCCTCCATGGCTTCTGATGAGAAATTGGCACTCAGTCTAATTGGGATTCCTTTGCATAATCACTATTTCAGTATATCAATGAACACAAATCCTATTTTGGTAACACAGTTACATTTGTAATGTTAGAGAAGTTGAGTTTCTTTAAATATTCTAAGAATTTGCATAGAATATTATTAAAAAGAGGCAGTTAAAACCTTAGTTTTAAACTTTATTGCTTGTTTTTAAAGTGATTATGTAATCCCACAGTAAAACAGAATTGTTGAGAAGGTATAAACATTATCATAGTTTAGAAGTTAATAAAATGTTAATCTCACAATAATTAAGATGTATGTTCAGGAATCTATCCTTTCAGGTTTGCAATGCATTTAGAGAGAAAAATGGCAAATTCCGGTTTGTAACTATATTTTTAAAAAATTTAATCCTTAAAATATTTGGTAGGGGTGGCACTTTTAATTTTAATATAATATTAAAAAATCATAAAAATGAATACAAAGCTGTCCCACATAACTTTTGCTCAGATTCACCATTTGTTAACATTTTGCCCCATTTGCTTTAGTATTTGCCTACTCTTGCTTATTTTCTTTTTCATTCTCTCTCTCTCTCTCTCTCTCACTTTTGCTCTCTCCCACTCTAGCTTTTGCTCTCTCTCTCTCTTTCTCTCTCTCTTTCTACACACACACACATACACACACCCTTGTTTCTGAGTCATTTGAGGGTAAGTTGCAGCCATCATGATCATCCATTTAGTATTTTCTAAGGAAAAAGAAAATTTTCTTGCACAATCATAGTGCAATTACGTAAATCAGGAAAATAATAACTGACACAATGTATTATCTTAACAGAGTCTTGTAGCCCTATCCTAGATCTGATCTTTGCTCAAAAGACATTTCTAATTAAAGAGCCCATTGCTAACTGAAAAGACTGTTCATATACTTTATATTTCCTCAGAATTCCATTAAAAAACCTAGTCATTATTGCATGTCTCTCTCTCTCTTTCATATTATTATAGGCCCCAAAAAAAAAAAAAAAGAAAAAGAAAAACAAAATTCAACATTGTGCCTGGAAATCTCCATAACTAAATCATCAAGTTCATGAGCACATTTTCTATTTTCCACATTACTGTGGGCAACAGATTTGCTAAACTCTGTGTCACCATATAACAAGTTTCTTTTTCCTTCCAGCTTCCAAAAACATTGTTATCTCTTTCCTTATGCCCTAACTGACATCTTCATCAAACTGAAGCAGGCTAGTGAGATAGGGAATCAATAGATAGGTCTGGAACCTGGCAAGAAGTCCATGTGGATATCAATACCCCCAAGATAGCTGCTGGAAGATCTTCACGAATGAGATTTACTCCGGAAGCCAGGAGAAGCCTCAGATATTCTCCAGGGGCCTTATCATTGGGTCCTCCTGGGGGATTGATGGGTGGGGTAATCAATCAAAACAGCAAACAGCTGGGACTCCTCCCATGCCAATAGCAAAGGGGCAGAATAATTAATGGTTCAAAAAGCAGGCGCAAAGACTGAATAGCTCACCTTCTTGGCTTCTGTGCCCTGCTCTCACCATGTTCCCCCTGCATGGATCAACCCGCAAGTAAAACCTGGGCATTTATAAACCATAATGGGAAATTGTAGTCTATAAATCAGCCCTCTTTATTATTCATCAGCCCCTTACTCTCTCTTGGACCTATGATCTGTTATTTTCCCTCCCTACCTTAATAAATTACTGGCCTAACTAACCCAATGTGCTCTTGAAATTCATTTCTGCAGCATAGTCAAGAAGCTAGACAAAATCCAGTAACAAAACAGCTTATGATTTCTGCAGATATTCTTCATGAGGCCCTTTCAGCTTTCACTAACAGTCTTTTCAATGCCTTTGCAGCTCTCCTACCTTATCCTGCCCCTTCCATCTCAAGTCTCAAAGCCACAGCATCTCTTTTAATTTTTAATATGATAGTGCCCAGCATTCGAGTATCAAATTTTTGTCAGTTGGCATTTGATCAAAGAAGGAACATGATTATGAATTATTTAGAATAAAGGATTGATTAGAGCAATTAGACCTTATGCAATTGTGGTAGTTGGCAGATGAGTCTATGCAATGTTATTTTCTGTCCCTAATGTTGAGCCTAAACTCACTATAGGTCAATTATACTGTTAGTTAGGAAGAGATGGTGGGTGTGAAAAAGAGTAATGACAAACTGGAATCTACAAGAACAAACTGGAATTCTTGAGAACAAACAGAGTACAGAAAAACAATTGGAAGCCCCAAGGTCAAGCCGGAACTGTATTTTTCTCTCACTACTTCCAGTTTCCATGTCATGTGTGACCATCAGGAGTGACTGACCTTTTTTGTCATGAAGCTGCGTATACATTTGGTGCAATATTCAGAAAAATGGAATAAGCCTGTCACTGGAGGAGCTTATGGCTGGTGCTGCAACATAGCAACACAGTGATCCAACAGGTGAGCAACAACGTGGATGAGCCACCACAGCTGACTGGAGTTCTTCAGTGACCTTCAGAACATAAACATGGCTACCTCTTGGCTTTGACCTTCAAAACCTAGCACATAATCTGGCTAACTCAAACCTTGAACCACACAGCAAAGATAATTCTAGGAAATATGGCTCCGACTTAGCTAAGTTGCCACATGATGCTTTGCTTTACTTTACTTCGCAATTTATTATCTTGGAAATCACATCAGCATAGCAGCTCAAATATAGCTTCCTCAATTTTTAACAATAAAATCTTACTCCATTATGTGGATATAGCATTTAATCAACCAATTCTAATTCTATATATATGGGTTAAGTTTATTAAATAGTTTGTAATTACAAACAATGGGTAACTATGTGTGTGTTGCATGTGTGTTCTATTTTTGTAAGAGTATCTTTAGGATAAATTGCTAAAGTGAAATAGCTGAGTTAAAGGGTAAATAATATGTATTTTGCAATATAATGCCAAATTCCTCTCCATAAAAGTTATTCTGGTTTACTTTTGAATGAGAAATATGTTTGTAATCATTTTAAACTCACCAAGAAAAAAAAGTTAAATTTTAGCTTTTGTCAGTATAATGGGAGAAGAAATGGTAGCTCAGAATTGTTTTAATTTCCATTTCTATTATTATGACTGAAGCTAAACATGTTTTCATAGTTTATGGATTTTTTTTTTTTAATTTTCTGTTTCTGTCTTTTGCATATTTTTCAACCAAATTTCTTTGTTACTTTTTCCTCAAATTACCAAAACATTAGTTCTTCTTCTAGTTTTGTGTTTCAAACATTTTCTCCCATTTTGTCTTTTGAATTTTGGCTTTGCTCTTGATTTTTTCCCATGCAAATGCTCTTTATTTTATACAATCTAATTGTTAAAAATTTCTATTGCATTTAAAGTTTGAGCTATAATTATTTACTCATTCCTCACACTCCTATTCTAGAAAAATTCACTTTTATTTTCTTCTAGTACATCTTTGATTTTATTTTCTGCATTTAGATTTTTATTTATTTGGATTTTATTTTCCATATGCTGTGAGGGACAGATCTAATTTTATCTTTTTCTTCATGACTAGTCAGTTGCCCTAGCTCATGTTTAAAACCATTATAATTTTGCCACAATGATTTGAAATGCTATGATAATCATACATTGAATTTCCATATGTATTCGGTTCTATTTATGAATGTCCATTCTATACTATTGATCACCCTATTTATTCATGTGCCAGGACCACATGGTTTGAATAATATTGGTGCCATAGAATGTTTTAATTTCTTGTAGGGCTAGTGTCCCTTCATAGTTATTCTTGTCTCTTTATTTTTCTTTATTAACTTTAGTAACAGCTTCTCTCACAACATAAAAGATATATTTGTTAATAATTTTATTGTGATTATATTAAATTGATAAATTAACTTAGAGAGAACTGGCATCTTTATTATTTTGAATCATCATTTCCAGACTAGTCAAGTCATTTTTGGGCACTCAGAGGTTTAACTTATATAAATTTTGTACATTTCTTAAATGTGTTCAGAACTATTAGATTTTCTTCATTTCACTTGTAAATTGTGTTTCCTCCATTAGTTACCTTCTAACTGATCTTTATTTGTGTATTTGAATGCTATTGTGTTCTGCTATTTAAATTTGTATCTTGTTATTTTTCTGAATTCTTTTATTATTTGAGTTATATTTATCTTTGAATCTCCAAGATTTTCCAGACAAAATGAGTAAATAGAGATAATTTTACATCTTCTTTTCCAATTCACATGAGTCTAATTTATTTCTCTTGTCCAATTACAATGGTTAATAACTTGAGGACAAAGTTAAATGAAGGTAGAAGTAGTGGGCATCCTTTCCTTGTCTAGTGAAAATGCCTCTAATGTTTCCTTACTAAGTTTCTGGATTTAGAACTAAGGTTTCTATAGTAGGCTTCAATGCTGTTGAAATCTTTTATGTCCTCATTTTATTCCTTAAATACAATCTTTTTAAAAAAATTTATTGCCTCACAATGGGGCCACCTTATATTTTCCCAAAATCAAATAAATGGATTTTTTGATAACTTTAGAGATTAAAATTTTAATTCTTTTACAATGTTCACAATAACTAATGAGCAAAAACTAACAAAGAAGCATTATTAAAAATTTAAGGCTATATCTCTAAGCCAAACTTAGGATATAAACTCACTACCTTCCCCTGGCATGGGACATGACTCCCAGAGATGAGCCTCTCTGGCACTGAGGGAGTATTAAGTGCTAAGTAGTGATGCATTTGGAAAGACCTTGATCAAAAGGGGGAAATATTAAATAAAAATGAGTTTTTATGACTAAGAGATTTCAAAGTGAGTTGAGAGGTCATTCCAGAGGTAACACTTATGCACATCTCAGAAGGATCTCACTGACTTCCACAGTAAACAGTGATTCAAGCAAAGGGGCTCCTGAGAGCTCTAGTGACAGCTAGACACTATAGGCAGGGTAGACAACCCCAAGAAATTGGCATCCCATTCGTGGGCCTTACCTTAGAATAAATGATATCCTATCTCCCCAATGTATCAAATTTAGACTCATTTGTAATTTTCCTACACATGGTTCTTCTGCTCCTTTTACTTTAACCTTTATTTAACACTATACCCATTAAATATATGTCCCAGAGACTTATATTTCTCAGACAAACCCAGGACAACTAACAAAAGGATGATGATGGACTTCACCCACCCCGAAAAACAGAGAGTATCTACAACAGAAAGTAAGACAGTTCCATCCATCTGCCCCATAGTATTTCTGCCCCCTCTCAATCAGAAACAGAGTGGGCATCACCATCCCAAAATCCTCAAGATTGGGGAATGAATGAACATAAGATGGGAATGCAACTATGAACTAAAGTAGACATTATTATTCTAGTAATGGAAAGATGTGTAACATTGATATAAAGTCATTGGCCACCAGAGGTTCTGAGGGGAAGGGGAGGGAAGAATAGGTGTAGCATCAGGCATTTTGGGGACACTGAAATTGTTCTGTATGTTATGATATTGCAATGACAGATACAAGCCATTATACTTTTTGTCAAAATCTATAAAATTATGTGGTGCAAAGTTTAAACCATAATGTAAAATATAAATCATAGTAGCAATGCTTCAATATGTGTTTATCAATTTTAACAAGTGTACCACACTAATGAAAGATGTTGTTAATGGGGGAAAGTGTGGGAGGGGAAGGGAGTGGAGTATATTTGAATCCCATATATTTTTGATGTAACATTTATGTAATCTAAATCCTTTTTTTTCAAAATAAAGAAAAAAAGTTTACGGCTATGTGGCATAAGAGTATATACAATTCTTGATAACATTTAACATAAAACAGACAAATTTGAGTTCATTCAGAAGAAGCCACTGGGATGAAAAGAAGTCTTTAAACCATTTCAACAATAGCTAAAGGATATCAATAGATTTAGTTTGGAGGGAAATAGACCAAGAGGAGAAATGATAACTGTCAGTATTGGGAGGGACATCATATAAAAGAGGGTGTCTGTTGTTTGATCTGGTAAATTTGGTTCATTGAAATAAAGAATAGAATTGTTCTGAATTGAGTCAGAATAAGCTAGGATAGCACAGGTTACAGAAGGCAAGAATCAATTCTTAATCATTGGGTTGACATAACTTTATTATAAAACAGTAAGCTTCTTAGTGTTGGAAATTCTTAAATGAGAAAACAGATAGAAATCCTCCAGAAATGGATAAAAAATTAAAATAAATGATTCTCTATAATTTTTCAACTATTAAATTTGGTGAATCTTTATCCAAATTGATTTGAGGATATAATAGGTTATTTCAGGGTTCTTAACCAGGGGTATATGGACCCACAAGGGGTCTGTGGAAAGATTTCAGGGGTTCCATGAACTTGAATTGAAAAAAAAATCAACTGGTTATCTATTTTCTTTGACCTAAAACTGAAATGTAGCATTTCCTCCACTTACAAATGTCTGCAGTAAATTGCAGTAGTATTCATTTCACATCACATTGCAGTTGTTGCATATCTTGAAAAATCACTTATGCTCATCCATACTTTGAAATTATGGTAGTTGTAGGACCCAACGCTAGCTGAGTGTCATAAAACCATTTGCCGCTACATTCTGAGAAGGGGCTGTGGTTTCAGCTGATTGGCAAAGGGGTCTGTGGAACAAAAAAGGTTAAGAACCCCTGGTTTATATGTTCAACTTTGCTTTTATGCTCAGATTAACTTCAAGAATAAATCAACTTTTCTGTTGGGTTTATTGATATTTATATTTCCTTAATAAAATGAATCTGTGATCACAAATAACTGTTGTGGATTTGGTGTGTATGTGTGAAACAACGTGGGCAAAAAACTACCCTTGTCACAATTTTTTACGATAACGAAAAATAGAAATAATTTCACCTGATAACTTCCGTAGGTGTTTATATAAATTGAAGTGAATGGTGGTGATTTTAAATTATTTTTGACCCTAACTACTATTGCAAGTTTTAGACTTAGATTAGCTTCTGGATAGCATTGAAATGGAGTAATAGCAAATATAAAATTTTACACAGATATAAAAAATGTTTGATTTAACTGAATAAAAGTCAATATTCTACAGAAAGAATAGCAAATTGAAATTATTTTTGTATCTCTGTAGGACATACTTCAGACTCTTTGTTGATTCTGCTATTTTTGCCTTCATTTAAAAAAATAAGTGGATATTTAGAGTTAGAAGGAATCCTAGATATTACATAGACTAGATGAACTCTTTACAATTTGGTGGTAAGAAAACTCTTTGACTTTCAAGACTTCACAAAATTATTCTCTCAGTATTGCTAAAACTAGAGTTAAGAATATGCCCCACTTCTCTTCTCTTCTGCACTCTGACTCTGCATAATAAAATGCTCTGAACCACATGCGATCTTCCATTGACTGGCTTCACATTAGTTACCCCTTAGAAATTTTGGCTTTTACTTTGGTCTATATCTCTGTCTTACTGTTTGCTTCCCAGCGTGAAAAACAATCGTTTATCATAAGCTAATTGAGAACTAAATCAGTGGCATATTTCAGCAATATCTAGCTTCAATTACTTAAACTTTCTTTGAATTGAATTCATTCATTCATTTTGTAAATTGACTAAAGTCCATTTAGCTTCAGGTTTCATGGTGGCTTGTGCATGATTCACCTAGTATGTATTTTTTAATCTTGCAATTTTATCCTTATGACTCAGGATATTTAATCCCCTCAGAGCTACCACTTCCTTAATCCTACCTATTGTACATGCTAATATATTACTAATCTGAAGATAAAATGTACTAAAAAATGTTTGTGCTAGAAAGATTTTCATCCTATTGACTTGACGTTTTCTTTCTCTCCCTCTCCTTTGCAGAGTGTAATTCATATTTGATTTCTTTTCTTAACATTAGCACAGATTATGCGCTTGAGCATGTATTTTCACAGTTAAAAATACAATCGAACAGTTCTGCTTTTTTATTTTAAGTGACGCTGACAAAGTAATCTTAGATATCTAATGAAACTATTTTCAGACTGTGAATCCTTACAGATACATACAAGTGAAGACAAAATATTTCAACATTTGCTACAAATAAATGTTAATGAAGACAGCCTTTAAAATGTGAATGGTTTTCAACACCCTCCCATTCTTTAAAACACGTATTCAGCTAGGGAAAAACACAGTGGTGCTCATATACCAGAATTCATTTTTTTATAGTGAGATTATGCATGGAAAGCTCCCAATGTTGCCAACATTGGAAAATGTTCCTTCGGAGGTGTTGTGCAAGCCTTCTGTTTTCTACAAACTTGCTTGAGCACATGCAAAGCCTAAGAATCAAACTGTTTTCCCCAAAGCAGATAAACGCTATTAGCAGCAAAACTAAAATTATGATAATGATATGCTATTGCAGGGAATGGCCAATACGAAGAATTTTCTTCCAAGGGTGCCCTTTAATAATTACCAAGACTCTAATATTTCTTTGATAATGAACATTTCACCGTCCTTTGGCTGCTCCCATCAAATAATATTAAACTAATTGTTGAAGTGTTTTAAAATGTATTTCATACCTCAGTGTTCTTTAACCTATATTACTTGCTATTACTCTTTGATATGATGGTGTTTTGTGGGAATACCTAAGATCTGAAAGATTTGTTATATTGTATTATAAGGTATTTATTAATTCCTATGGCATAATCTCCCTGAGTAATTTGTCTAATTTTAAAAGACCCTGGACCACTATCTTTCTCACTGCTACTGTTGTCGCTAAAAATTTGTCATATTGCATTTTAGGGAATTTTATAACTTCCAATGACTTATGGACTCCCAGGATAATTCATCTGGACAACTGTCATGTGCATTGCAGCAGTTGCTCCTAATCCAGATTCTCATTCTCTGTGTCCATTAGTTCATGCTTTCAGACAATCAGCATAAAGCCTTGAGTACACAATTGATCTCACTCAGGTTCGAAGAAACTGTCTTGCTCTAATTTCTTCCAGAAGTCTACTATACCATATTTGGGGACCTAAATAGATTTCAATAGAAAGAAAATGCAATAGTAAATTTCTTTATCCTGTGATTAGTCTGAATTAATTTATTTTATAAGGAAACAAAGTGGCAGAGTAAAAATCCAATCAATCTTTGGGAATAACGCTTGTGAACTTCTTTACAGGTCACAATTTTGTCCTGAATCTGCAGAAACAGTTTATACAAGTAACCTCTATCTGTTTGTTTTTCTCTTGTGAACACCTTTTGCTAGAAAAAATATCCTCTTTTTATATTTAGGCTGAATTTTATCTATATATGAATGATTACTTTTCCCAGTTCAAGCAATTTCTGAACTCCAGCATTAAAATTTCTTTTTTTATTAGAGAAGTTGTGGGTTTACAGACCAATCACGCATAAAACACAAAGTTCCTATATAGCATCCTATTATTTTTCATATACTTTTTTTATTTTTAGAAAAAGATACTTAGATTACATAAATGTTACATAAAAAGTATAGGGGATTCCCATATGCTCCGCTCCCAAACCCTCCCACATTTTTCAACATTAGCAATGTCCTTCACCAAACACCGTGTTATTAACAACTTGCATTAGTGTGGTACATTTGTTATAGTTGATGAAAGCACATTTTTATCACTGGAGTATTAACTATAGTCCATGGTTTACATCAGGTGTCACAATTTGTGTTGTATAGTCTCACAGATTTTTTCAAAACATTTTATTCAAGTAATATATATATTACCTAAAATGTCCTTTTTAACCACATTCAAATATATAATTCAGTGTTGCTAGTTATGGTCACAATGTTGTGTTACCATCATCACCATCCCTTTATTCATAATTCTAAATATATTAGAATGTATATGTTCTTTTAAATTGATTGCTACATATGCCTATATTTCTTCAATAATTTTCCTGACTTTAAATTTCATGTATAACTATAAATATTTGCACTCACACGTTGAAATTAAATAATAGAGAGAGTCATTTATTCTGTGTAAAGCAACCATGCAAGCAAGAGGCCCTAAGTAGTAATTTTAGGGCAATTATCAGAGCCATGAATCAATTGTACCTGCTACATATACTGGGAAATTATGATTATTCTCTAATTTATGTAAAATTATCTCTTGGACCAGTTAATAACATTGACTTCTAAATATGATGGCCACATTTTAGATTAAATTACTGGTGCTTATTTATTTTAGATCCTGAAAATATCCTCCAAACTGCATCAGGGCACATTTATCAAGTGTGCTAATTCATAGAAACATAAACACTGGAAGATAATTTAGTTTGTGTTTCCTTTACAAAGGCCAGTCTATTGCATCTACAGTAAAGCTCAGTAATATACAATACTTATTTCAGACATATAGAGGGCCCCCAAAACTTCTCATTCCTACTCCACAGTTCTAACTTCAGGTATAATTAGATTTAAGTCATTTAATTCCTAAAAATATAGACCTCTCTTGGAGATGAATTCCATTTTAAAATTTATAATTTATTGGGTAATTTGAAATTAAGCATAGCATATATATGTTCATCAACATATGCATTTTTTGTTATTCCTTAACTAAAGATGAACACAAATTTTATGAAATACTATTACTTGGATGTTTTATCCACTGATTTAAGAGCAATACGCATTCAAAAGAGGGTGCATATTGGACTTAATTTTTACATATTTACATTTTTTCTCTCTCTTAAATTTATGAGTTTAGGGGTATCATGCCCAGTTGAGAAAACTTAGGAACAAAGTATAATTGTAGATTCATAATGAATTTTCACTTCTCAGACAAATTTGAGTCAGGAAGAACATAATGAAATTAATTTGCGGGATACTTAAATAAGAGTATTTAAAGGTTAAGAGACCAGTGAGATTCTACATGTCTGACTGTTGCTACGGTCTCAGCTATCAGTTTGCATGACAATGGGAAGAGGCAATTAAAATGGGAAGTTATTTATGTTTTGGATGTTGAAGCAGGGGAATGTTAGTCAGATAAAATATCCAATTAAAATCACATATTTAAACTTCTGCTGCAGGACATGAAGATGCCTGGTGCAGAACTTACTGTATGCTGAAAATCTGGATAAAATATTTGAAAGACCTGTTTTCAGGTGTTGTCACAACAGGCAACATAGGGCTGAACACATTAAAAAAGGGAGTTAAGTAAGATGAACCCCAAAATTTCAATGATCTTAACTGGGTGCACTTTTCAGAGCACAGTACAAGAAAGAAGAACTTAAGCAAGGTAGACAATCTCTCATGATGAAGACACAAAATAGGAGCTGGGAAAGGTTGGGCCACTGAAATTGAGGAGTGTCTCTATGACGATAAAAGGACTCCAGAATCAACATAGGAATTCTGTTGAGTCTTTGGCTGTTTACTGACGGTACAATATGCACATTGTTTACTGACTGCACAGTATGAAACTCCAAGAATCCAGGCATATTCCCATTTGAATAATTCCCAGAGCTGGCAATTTTTTTTTACCTTACCTCCAGCCAAGTAGGAGATCAAATTAGACACAAGACATTAAACTTGTAATATCAAGCATCCAATACAAAATTACTATTCATGAGAAATTAGTAAATGTTACCCATAACCAAGGAGGAAAACCAGTTAACAGAAACAGATCCAGAAAAAAGAGATGATGGGATTTATACACAAGGCTTTAAACAGCTATTATAAATACAATAAATACATTTAAGAAAATAGAGGATAAATGACTATAATTAGGAGAGATATGGACTATGTGCAGAAGAACAAAGAGAATTTTTACAAATGAAAAATGTAATATCTGATATGAAAAATCCATTGCATGGTCCCTGCATGAGAAAAACAGAGATCAGAGAGATTACTATACAACTATATCCAAACCAAAGTAAAGAGATTAAAACACACACTGAAAATAAATGAAACAAACCTTAGTGACCTGTGGGACAATATCAAGCAGTCTAGCATATGTGCAATTGACATTCCAGAAGAAAATTAGTCTTGATCATATCTTCATACCATACATGCACAAAAACTTGAATAGATCATAAGTCTAAATATGAAATCTAATATTATAAAACTTCTACAAGAAAACATAGAATCCCTTTGTGATCTTGTAATGGGTACAGATTTCTTAGGAAACAAAAAGCATGAACCATAAAAACATATATATCTATGTGTGTGTGTATCATCAAAATTAAAACCTGATCCTTGAAAGACATGTTAAAAAATACAAAGAAAAGCCATGTGGTGTGAAAGTGTGAGAAAACATTTGCCATATATATATATGAACATATTAAAAATGCTTATATTATATAATAATACAAACAACCTATTTACAAATAAGCAAAATACTTGAATCAACATTTTATAACTGAGGATATGCAAAGGGCCAATATACAGGTCAAAAGATGATCAACTTCGTTATTCGTCAAGGAAATATAAAATAAACCACTATGAGACTGATTGTACAGCCATATAATCAGTAAGATTAAAAATACTGGAAATAGCTAATGTTGGGGAGGCTCTGGAATATTACAACTCTCATACACTTCTTATGTTAATGTAAAATGGTACACGATTTTAGAAAACAATTGTGCAACTGCTGATAAAGTTAAATATATACTTAGCATGACTCATCAATTCCTCGCTCCAAGGGAAAGGAAAGCGTGTGTCCATACAAAGACTTGCACACAAATGTTCATAGCATCTTTATTCCCAATCATCCTAAACTAGAAACAACCAAATGTCTTTCGACAGGTGAAAGAATAAGCAAATTGAAATACAATGGTATGTTCCTTTGCATTTAAAGGTAATAAGCTACAATATGCATGAAGGTCAAAACTATTGTTCTGGGCAGAAGAAGAGAAGCAGAAGAGAACATGATGCAATAATTGTTTCATTTTAGTGAAATTCTAAAAAAAGCAAAACTAATCTGTAATGATAGAAGGCAGGTTTATGATTAGTCTATATCTTCACTGTGGTGGTATTTAAATATTCTGATATTTGTTAACATTCCTCAAACTGATGATTTAAAATGGGCCAATTTTATTTTATGCAAGTTGTACTTTAAGAGAAGTTGATAAAAATGTCCCCCTCCAGGTAATTTTCCATCTATTATTTCTCTTGTTCCGTTTCCTGTGATCCAGTTTTGCATAATGTCACTGAACATGCTTCGCACAAATACCCAAGTGTCAGATGTTCTTTTAAGGACCTGCCAATAATAGCACATCCAATATTCACTGAGTGCTTATTATGCTGCAGGTAGTTTTCCTGGGCCTCAGACGTGTTTATTCACTTTGTCTTCTCGGGACCCCTATGAGATATGTAATAGAAGAACTCCGATTTTCCAGATAAGGAAATTCAGGCCCTGGAATATTCTATAACTTGTCTAAGGTAACACAGCTAGTAGGTGAAATAGGGAAGTTTTAAATTCAAGCAGCTTGTTTTTAGAACTTGTGCTCTTGATAGCAGAAATAAAGTAGATTTTAAGATTTTCAGCTGGGCAAGAGAGAAACCAGTTTAACTTCTTGGGCAAATCTTAATTTCCAATACTATCCTCAAAGTCAAAACTCTTGTACAATATATAAAGGAACGTCACATGAAAATGTCAGCCCAGTCTTAATTTCAAAACCTGTTTTCTAATTGGCATCTCAGTCCTTGACAAACAGTGACCTTGCAGTTAACTGTGATTGCTGGGAAATGTTTCCCGCTCGTTCCTGGGCTCTGCTCTGTGGATTGCTTGCCTCAGTTCTGGACCACCACTGGGGCAACCTACTTGAGGCTCTTCCCAGTGGACCCCATCTCTGCTATCGCTTCTCACCATTGTCTGCCAGATCTCCAGAACCTTCTTCAGAGAAAGTCACCTTCTATTGCTGTACTAGTTTGCCAGGGGAGCTATGACAAATATCACGCAATGAATGAGCTTAAAGTGTAAGCATGTATTGTCTCATGGTTTGGATGATGTCAGAAATCCAAAATCAAGATGCCAACAAGGCCCTGCTTTCTCCCAGGTCGGTAGCATTTGGGTCGTGCCGGTTCTCCATCACATGGTGACTCACTGGAGATCTCTCTCTCCTCTTTGGCTGCTTCTTATTTCTGAATTCTCCTTCTTATAGCTTCTTTTACTTCTGGCTTCTTCTGACTTACCATGTCTGAATTTCCTTTCTTTATAATGTTTCCAGTCATTCAGATTAAGTCTCACCCTGATTCCAATTGGCCTTTCCTAAACAGGATCTTTGAAGATCCTATTTACAAATGAATCTATACCTTAATGATAATAATATCTTCAAAGGTCCTATGTATAAATGAGTTCACACCCACAGGAATGCAGATTAAAACTTGAGCATGCTTTTTGTGGGATATTTGATTCAATCCCCAACATTTGCTTAGCTGTTTTTCAGCAAGCTCCCATCTCTGAATAGACAAGCACTTATTTATTTTTACTGTAGCTTGTTCTCTCCAGGAAATTCTCATGAGCAGAATGGTGGTAGTGTTTGTGGTGGTGTAGGGGTTGTGGAGGCACTGGATTTTAGGATACTCAAGTGTAGTCTCCCACTGTCCTTTCTCATACCCTCCTGTTGAGTTTGATCCTCTCTGACACATTCCTTATTTATGCTGCTTTTATCTCAGAGGCCTGCTTTTCGGCTTCTGTAGGAAACCCCTCCTATAGTCTATCAGATATGCTTTTAACCTCTAATGAGGTCATGTCTAATTTTTTTTCCCATGAGGATGCTGAGCTCAGTGCAAATCAGATGCTGTGGTTATAGCCCTGTTTAAATGACTCCAATTACTCTGTGATAGTTAAAGACACTTCTTTCAGGGCACACATAGGGGTTTTTAGCTGGTAGCAGTTGCTGTATGCTGAGCTGAATTTCACTTTGGGCCAAATAAAAATGTGGTGAATAAATATAAGCTACTTCCTCCACTTTTAAAATGCAGATTCTAGAAGTTTTGGAAGGAAGAGTTATGGATTTCAAAAGTTTTAATGTACATGGTGACAGATGACAAACTGATAAGAGCTTTTAGTCTCACAATAGCATAATAGCAACTATGAACAGAAGGATATAGCGGTAAAAGCACTTGAAACCTACAATTTTCAGAAGCTTGTAACCATTGAAAAAAATGCCTTTTCCTGAAACTTGTTATAATTTTCTTTTTAGTCTGAGAGAAACTATGAAGAAATACATAGTGATTTTTAGTTCAAACATGCTGAAGCCATCATTTACATGCTCTATGTTGTTCTTTCCCCTTTTATTTTTTTTGGATTCTGTTAGAAGGTCGATTTAAAGTTTATGTTTACCATGAAATGATCAATTTATTCAGTAGACTTTAAACATCCATAAATAAATTGGTGAAGAAAGTGATAAATTTTCTTTATACATTTCTGTGGTTCATTATTATGGTGGTTTGCAGCTGTATGTAACCCACAAAAAATGTTCTTAAATTTAATTCATTCTTAATTGTAAGTAGGAACTTTTGGTGAGGCTATTTCAGTTAAGGTGTGTCCCACCTCGGTCAGAATGGGTCTTAATCCTCTTACTGGAGTCCTGTATGATAGGATGAAATTCGGACAGAGGGAGAGAGCCATTGACGCAAGAAATTGAAAGCAACAAAATCTGGAAAACAAGAGAGAGAACAGCAGGCACCGCCATGTGCCCTGCCATGTCGCAAAGGAGCAAAGAAAGCATCACCTTTATGATGTCTTGATTTTGATATTTTCTTGGATTCTAATTGTGAGTCAATAAATTCCCATTGCTCAAAAGTATGTATTTTACTACCTATTTTTCTTATTGGATTAAAAGCAAACTGATTTCATATATGATAGTCAAAATTAAGTGAGGGGAGTGGATGTGGCTCAAGCAGTTGAGTGCCTGCCTCCCACATGGGAGGTCCTGGGTTTGGTTCCTGGTGCCTCCTGAAAAAAACACAAAAAAACAAACAAGTGAAGCAAACAAAAAAAACCAGCTCAGGGAAGCCAATGTCGCTCTGTGATTGAGCACTGGCTTCCCACATATGAGGTCCTGATTTCAATCCTGGGCCCCCAGTAACTCAAAAAAAAAAAAAAAAAAAAAAAAAATTAACTGAGGAACTTCAATTATATGAAATTCACATAAAATCCTTCAAATTTAACTGGATAGGGTCTTACTCTTTCAAGTACTTTGATACATCAAGGTTAGGAATGACAGACATTATTAATTTATAAACCTATAGAAAAAACCTTAACTTAGTTATTATACATACAAACAGAAATGCATTTTTGACACATAAATCAAATTATGAAGTTCTGCATAAAGTAGCTTATTAAATTATATTGTGCTTTTAAAGCTGCAAATAATAATTTCATATATACAGAAATTTGTCTGAATTTTTAATTTTAATCTGCATCAAATATCTGAGATGCATCCAGTATTCTTAGAACTTCTGCATATTCTAAATTTATGTAGTTGACATTATATCTAAGCAATGATTTATCTACACAAAAAGTGCAAATAATTCCTTTTCTCAATAAAATGATGCAGCATATGCCAAATCTTACCTTCTGAAAGAAGCAAGCCTTCAAATGCATAATGAAAGGCTGAAACATTATAGAAATTAATTTTTCTGCTATTGAACTCCAAACAGGTGTTCATAATCAGTGGGCAGTACTCCCCCCACCAAGTGGTAAATTCAGGACCACAGGGTCCTTCTGTGTTTCTACCATCTTCTTCATAGGGGCGTCAAAGACATTGTGCTTGTAGGCATCAAGCAATATCAGCAGAAAGATTAAAGAGAATCTTGCACAGGAGTTTTTAAAAGGTCAGTTTAGAAATAACACACATCAATGTCCCTCACATTCAACTGCCTAAACTCAGCCACATGGCCATACACAACTGCACAGGAAGCTAAACGTGTTGTCTAGCCAAGTGCCTGGGTGATGAAGAAGTCAGCAACATGAAGAGCTTCAGATTATTATTTTCTTACATAATATATACGTGTGTCTAAAAAAGGTGCAATGAAAAAGAAATTTCTTAATAGTATTTTAAATTATTTTATATTAATACATGGTTATTTTAACTTAGTCTGATAATGCTTTTCATATGTTAGGCATTCAATGATTTTTTTCAATTGTATAGTATAAAGCAAATCTCTAATATTGAAAAACTATGATTCTAATGAACAATAAGAGATTAGCATTCAATGCTGAAATAAAAAGTTGTTTTTCTGTAAAATTTTAGCATGCTAATATATTAGCTACAGTTTTAATGGAATACTGGTTTGGAGCTTTCTTTTCTAGATGTACTCTAATTTCAGGTAATCTCTTTTCATACTATATAAAACCATCACATTTGAAAAGGAACTGATCATTATGGTCACAAAATGTATTTTGCAAGGATGAAATATATGTAAATGTATTTACTGATTTGTTCATTTTGAAAATAGTGTATTTTCAAAAGGAGGTGTAAATATTGCATTTTGCCAAGGGAATAAATTACCACATCGCTATAATAAAAGTTAACTTTTTTTTACAAATAATGAAGTTTATTTTGGGGGGGGGTTTCTCAAATTCAAAGTGTTGTATTTAGCCTTTTTTTTTCCAAAATATATGGTTAAAAATCTTTATACATTATTTTCTCATCCACTGTCCATTAGTTTTATATTTGTAGTAGTATATTTTTGGTAGTATTATGTTTCTTATTCTACATCACATTCTTATTTCTTTTTATACTGAGTAAAGAATTTTACTTATTTTTTACATAACAGGTAAATTATATTAATACATCAAAAGTGATATTTATACATCAATTTTACTTTGAAAGATTCTCCAAATAAGACTGCACATTTAGTCCATACCATAAAAACATCCATGTGGAATGTATATTCAAGAAGTTTGGTTCAAAATAGTTGTCAGTACTTTTTTTGTACATCTTTAAATAGCAAGCATATACAAAGTAATGGAAGGGAGAACTCAGCTGAAATTTGTCGGGCTTGTATCACACAAAAATGTCCTCTGAAAGAAGAAAAGTCTTCACAAGGGTGTGCTTGAAATGTGAATAAAGGATGGATTGTCATCAAATTATTAGGATATATTACACATATCTTTGCACTGTTATCCTTTTAAAGGTTCTTTCTTCAGGGTATGAACATATAGTTTCATTTCCTCTTCTCAAATGGCATGAATCAGTTTCACAATGACTTAAACATTTTGTTTTACTGGTTGAGCAATTTCTCAGCTCAAAATCTGCAATGGTGTTCAGAGTAAAATCCAAAGATCTTATCATCATCTAGTGCTATCTCAATGGTGTTTTCCCCTCATGTTGCACCTCAACCCTTTGACCATATTTCTTACCACTTTGTACTAGATTGTTCCACTCCAGCCGTCATGGTCTCCTTGATGTTTCTTAAACACAAAAAACATTGCTTTTTAAAAACCTTTGCTATACCCTTTATCTGGAAGTTTCTTTCTACGGTTTGTCAGAGAGCTTTGTTGTATCACAAAACATTCAAAATTATTGTGTTAAATATGACATTCAATTATTAATGCAAAATTAAACATTTGACCTGGACTCAGATGTGTGCTTCTTCTGTTCTCAGCTAACTTACTCATGTGTCTGCCTTCAGCTGCCAGGAGTCACTGGTCTAGAATGGTTTCCCATTCTCCAGCAGACTATCCACAGCTTGTTCACATGGAGACTAGATAAAGTTCAAGAGAGAGTGTAGAAGCCTGCAAGGACTCTTAATGCCCAGGCTTGGAACTGGCAAACTTTTATTTTGGCTATATGTATTGGCCAAGTCACAAGGATTTGGGAAATAGACTCTATCTTTTTATGGAAGGATCCGCAGTCACATTTCAAAGAAGTCTGACTATAGTAGGGGAGTATAGGACATTGTTTTCGTTGCCTAGGTTGCTTAAAGCAGATTCCATGCACTGGCTTTAACAATGGTAATTTATTAGCGTACATTTGAGGCCATTAAAATGCCCAAATCAAGACATTATCAAGGTAATGCTTTCTTTATAAAGACCAGCTGCTGATGATTTTTGGCTCCTCTGCCACAAGGCAAGGGACATGGTGATATCGGCTTGTCTATTCCTTCTCTTCTGGGTTTGTTGATTTCAGCTTCTTGCTTCTGTGGCTTTCTCTCACTCTGACTTTCATTCTCTTATAAAGGATTCCAGTAATAGCATTAAGAACCATCCTGATTGAGGTGGGTCACACTTTAACGGAAATATCTTCATCAAAAGATCCTACCTAAAATGGATTCCCACCCATAGGCATGGATTAAATTTAAGAACATGTTTTTATGGGGTACATACAGCTTCAAACCACCATGTCTTTAGACCCAAGAATTTAGGATTATGATGGAAATGGATAAAGATTGGTGATAAATATATTAAAGGACCAATTACAGTTAGGGATAAGGCTATATACTTGAAAGGAGTGTTCAAACAGAGAAAGCAATTGAATTCTCTAAACTTTATTCTGATGATGATTCTTCCATTAATATTGTAAATGGTTATTTTATGTTAACATATGAAAAAATAGCCACAAAATTTCTAGTTAATATTCTGTTATTATCATTAGTGATAAGATGTGAATAGGAGGATACCAAGGATATCTGGAGAAAGTAGGGAAGATAGGAAGAAGGCAGTATAGAAATTAGTAGATCATAGAAATTCACATCTCTAATAGTGTTCATCCCATTTTGCAAAGTATAGGTGAAGTGATAAGGAGAGAGGTAGAATTTATTTATTTTTCTTTGTTACAATGTGGTTGATAATCATATCCTTTTACTGCTATACAAGAGTGCACATGCATAAAGGAATTGTAGCAGGTTAATAGGAACTGAAGGGTAAATAAGGATGACAAATGGATAGAAAATGGTAGTTCAGTGATAAAACCCTTTTCACTTTCATTGAGACTATATAATTGAAAATTAAAACTTTAAGGAGAAGAGATGGATTCTTAAAGTAAAACTGAATATAAGTGTCTTACAAATATAACTTTGGATAGAGGACACAGTTCTCATTCCTTTCTGAAACATCGACTTTACCTAGAAAATATTGCTTAATACTAAGTAAGAAGGATGAAATTTGACTTTGCAGATGCAGGGCTAAAATATAACATTGAAGGATTTGCAATCAAAATTCCTCTGGAAAAACCTACATCTTTATAATCTCCCTCTGTTCAAAAGAAAGAGAAGGAGAAAGAGAGAGTGAGGGAGTGAAAGAAAGAGAGAGCAAGAGAGAAAGAGCAATTCTTTAGCTGCAGGTTTTTCATAAGGCTATTTTTAAGATGCTGTCTGTCTCTCCATGAAAATGGACCTCTCAGATGCATTGACTGTCCATTCTGAATCTACAGCTACGTTTGTGAGGGGGCCACACTTCCACCAAGCTGCCCTGAGCCACTGACTGAGCATGGCAGTGATACTAAAGTGGGTCCATTCTTGAAATTCACAAGACACTCTGACTCCCCCACCATCAACTTTGGCTCTAGGACTCAAATTGCTTTGCCTAAAATTTTTTAGAAATGTTCTGCCATTTAAGCCTCTTCAGACCCATCCATTCTTCATTCTCTCTCTCGTTCACAAGGAGCAGACCTTCATTTTAGTCTAATGGCTCTCTTGACCTCTGCTGGAACCCTTCTCACCTTCCTTCATAGGTGCTTTCTTCAGTTAATCACTTTTGCATCAAATCCGGTCTTGGCATCTCCTTCTTAGAAGATATGAAGTAATACAGGTGGTTCCGGGTGTGATCTGAGAAAACAGGCAGTAAGATGAGGTGCTGGAACTGACTCACTCACTAGTTGGCAGGCAAAAAATATGTCATCTTGCATGGTAAGTGGGGCATAGGTAATTCCTAACACTTGGTCATGGTCTAATTGCTAAATATTTCATGAGAGGTGGCCTGGGAAAGTGTTAGAAAGGAAGCGGGTACCCTAGCAGGTGAAATGATTGGGGCATTTGAAAGTTATGTGGGAACAAAGCCTACAAAGACTGTAAAGCTGGCTGGTTTCTGCTAAGTTGTGTGGAAGCCACGTCCAGGAATAATGAAAAACTGGGGGCCTTTAAACAGGCAGTCAAATAAATGTGAGAGCCAGTAATCCTCCTTTTAGCTTGATAAAAGGACTATATACCCTTCAGTGAAATAGTGGAAACTGCTGAGAAACAAATAAAAGTTTTATACTTAGAGTCAGTGAGCTCTGGAGATACTTAAAAGATCATCCAAGACAAATCTGTTATGCTAAGTTTGGGGCCCTGGTTGAGAAAATCTGAGACCTAGAAATGTGTGATACAAATATTTGCATGGATCCCCTAAGTATATTGACTCTTCAGACCCTCAGAGTTTACAAAGATGGCCCAATATTACCTAATAAAAACATTATTTGCCCTGTAGAATTCTGTAGCAGTCCCTCTCCCATATAGAAAGAGTGCTCTCTTTAGGACATACCCTCACATCCTTTTCTGTGTTTGGAGTTTTTAACTAAAATTAACTTCTAGAATAATACAGGTGGTGAAAGAATGAAAAAAGATTACACAGCAAATTAGCAGGAAGAATCAGATAGCATGTACCAACAGAAATCAGGGGAATACTACTGAAATTTGAATTTCAGGGTGCTTCATCAAGCAAGCCAGAAAATAAAACTAGCTAGATAAACAAAATTCATTGACTTTAAGGTACTTTCTTGGGACACAAGATTTAATACTCTGACAAGGAACCTAGTGTATGGAGACAGTAACTACAAACGTTGTTCTTAGAAGCTGAAAAGCCAATGCCAATGCTGAATGAAATACTCAAGTTGCCTTGCCAATTAGTAGATAAATGAACAAAGAGGCATTACATTGGACTACTTCCTTCAAGGGAAGGACAATGGTTTGTTCTAACTGGAATAGACACCCCTGGATATGGGTTTACCTTCCCTGTGCACAATGCTCCTTCCAAAATTACCATCCATGGACTTACAGAATGCCTTATCCACTTTCTTGGCTTTCCTCACAGCATTGCTCTGCTCAAGAAACCCACTTCACAGCAAATGAAGTGTGGGAACAGACAAATGCTCATGGAATTCACTGGTCCTATCATATTCTCCATCATCCCAAAGCAGCTGGATTGATAGAATGGTGAAATGACTTTATAAAGACTCAGTTATGGTACCAACTAAGTGGCAATAATTTGCAGGGTTGGGGCAGCATTCTCCATGAGGACTCTGAAGGTTATGTTCATGTGTCAACTTGGCCAAGGGGTGGTATTCAGTTTTTTGGTTAAGTAAGCACTGGCCTAATTGTTAATGTGAGGACATTTGGTGGACTTAAATCAACAGTAAGCTGATTGCATCTACTGTTGACTGCATCTACAATCAACTAAGGAGATTGCCTTAAGCAATGAAAAAAGTCTCATCCAATCAGTTGAAGGCCTTAAAAGGAGAAGAGATGATTTCAGCAGTCAGAAGAAAGAATCTGCATCTCTAATTCAGCCAGCCAGCTTCTCCTGGGGAATTCATCTAGGACCTTCATTGGAGTTTTCAGCTTACAGACTGCCCTATGGAATTTAGAATTGTGCATCCCCACAGTTGCATGAGACTATTCTTACAAAATTCTCATAATATTTACAGCTGTCTCCTGCCCGTTCTGTTTCCCTAGAGAACCCTGACTAATACACGATGAGCCAATAAATTCCTAATGTTAGTGTGGAAAAAGACCTTGACCAAAAGGGAGAAATATTGAATACAAATGAGTTTTTATGGCTAATAGATTTCAAAGTGAGTCAGGAGGTCATTCCAGAGGTTACGCTTATGCAAGTCTCAGCAGGATCTCATTGACTGCCATAGTAAACAGTGCCTCAAACAGTGGGGCTCCTGAGGGCTCTAGAGATATCCAGACACTGTAGGCAGGGCAGAAAAGCTCAGGTATTCAGCACTCTGTCAGTGGGCCATGCTTTGGAATATATACTCCCTAATGTAACAGAGTTAAACTCGTTTAAAATTTCTTGACACACGGCTCATCCACCCCTTTTATTTGAACCTATAGTTACCACTATACTTGTTAAATATATATCCCAGAGACTTAAATCTTTGATGTGTTCATATGCCAGTAGAGCCCTGAATCTCAGCAGAGTTGCAACACCTACTCTCCAATTCATTAGACTTGCCCAGGACAGCTAACAAAAAGATGATGATGGACAATGCTTATTAAAAAAACAAAAACAAAAACAAAACAAAACCAGAGAATATCTACAACTGCAAGCAAGATAGTTCCATCCATTTGCCCCATGGGATCTAAGAAACTGGATGTTTTCCCCCTGAGATCAAGAGCAAAGTAAGGATGGCCCCTCTTATCAATCCAGTTCAATGTACTGGAAGTTCTAGCTAATGCAATCAGAGGAGAAGAAGAAACAAAAGGTATACGTATTGGTAAAGAAGAAATTTAAAATGTCTTTGTTCACAAAAGTCATAACTGTTTATGTAGAAAATCTCAAATAATTGACAACAAAATGTCTAGATAATTCAGGAAATTATAACAAAGTAATACAATGTTATACATACAAAATTCCATTGTTTTCCTATGTACCAGCATGGAACAACTGGGATTTGAAATTTAAAAATACCATTTACATTAACACCAAGAAAAAAATGAAAAACTTAGGTGTAAACCTAGCAAAATATGTACAAGATCATTATGAGGAAAACTACAAAACTCTGATGAAATAAATTAATGAAGATCTAAATAAATGGAGAGATATTCCATGTTGATGGGTAGGGAAATTTAGTATTACTAAGATATCAATTCTTTCCATCTTGGTCTACAGAATCAATATAATCATAGTCAAAATTCCAGCAAGTTATTTTGTTGATACATAAACACTGATTCTAAAGTTTTTATGGTAGGACAAAAGATACAGAATACCCAAAACAGCCCTGAAGTAGAACAGTTTGGGAAGACTGATACTTCAAAATTTCTTATAAAGTGACAGTGATCAGGAAGGGATGGAGTTAGCAAAAGTATATGTAACTCAATGGAACAAAATTAAGAGCATAAAATAAGCCATACAAATATAGTCAACTATAGCTGTGACAAAGGAGCAAAGGCAATTTAATGGCAAAAATATAGTCTTTTTAACAAATGATACTGAAACAACTAGATATCCACATGCAACAGCAACAAAATAAATCTAGAGACAGAGCTTATACCTTTCACCAAAAATAACTCAAAATGTACCATAGACTGACCCAAGTGAACTGTTTTGGGGATCCACAGTGCAGGAGGCTGCTGGGGATCATTCTGTAGGGAACTGGACAAAGAGATAAAGAGCCCAATGGAAAACCAGAACACAGACAACTGCAAGGACATAGAATAAGAGGAATCAAGTATCAAAAATTAATCTTACCACACACAAAGAAACAACAAAATAAAACCCTAGACTAGACAGAGAAACTAACCAACCAAATAAGCACATCAAGATAAACAGATGCTTAGACACCAACAAAAAATTACAAGCCATACTAAGAAACAGGAAGACATGGCTCAGTCCAATGAACAAACTGAAAAACAGGAAGAGATGTAGAATGTAGCACAACTAATCAAAGATGTTCCAAACAAATATCATGAATCAACTTAATGAAGGGAAGGAAGAGATAAAGGATATTAAGAAGACACTGGGGGAATATACTGAAGAAATTGTAAACATACATAAAAAGATAAACGACCTGATTGTGATGAATGTCAAAATGCAAGAAATAAAAAATACACTAGAAGTGCATAACAGCAGATTTGAACAGGCAGAGGAAAGAATCAGTGATACAGATTCAGTACAGCTGAAATCAGACAGATAGTAGAACAGATAGATAAAAAGATAGAAAAAATCCAGCAGGGACTTAGTGATTTGAATGACAATATGAAATGCACAAACACATGCATTACAGACATCCCAAAGGGACAAGAGAAAGTAAAGGGGGTAGAAGGAGTATTGGAGGAAATAATGGCTGAAAATTTCCCAACTCTATTGAGGTACATGGACGTAGATGTCCAGGAAGCGCAGCACACCCCAAACAGTATAAATCCTAACAGGCCTGCTGTAAGAAATATACTTGTGAAATTGTTCATTACTCAAGACAAAGAGAGAATACTGAAAGTAACAAGAGAAAAAAGATCCATCACATACAAGGGAAGCTCAATAATATTAAGTGCTGATTTTGCATCTGAAACCATGGAGGCAAGAAGTCAGTGGTATGACTTAGTTAAGGTGTTAAAAGGAAAAAACTTCCAGCCAAGAATTCACTTTCCAGCAAAGCTGGCATTCAAAAATGAGGGAAAGTTCTAAATATTCACAGATAAACAGAAATTAAGAGAGTTTGTCAATAACAAACCTGCCCTTCAAGAAATACTAAAGGGAGTTCTGCAGGTTGAAAGGAAAAATCAGGAAAGAGGGAGTTGGAGGACAGTGTAAGAATAACTAAAAAGATAAAAAGAGAAATAAAAACAACATGTGGCATACATAAACCTAAAGATAATATGGCTAATGTAAGTAATTCCTTGACAGTAAGACATTAAATGTTAATGGATTAAACTCTCCAATCAACAGACACAGATTGGCAGAATAGATAAGGAAATATGACCCAACTGTATACTGTCTGCAAGAAACTCACCTTAGAACCAGGGATGCAAGGAGGCTGAAAGTGAATGGATAGAAAATAATTTTACATGCGAACAATAATCAGAAAAGGGTGGGAGTAGCTATATTAATATTGGGCAAAATAGACTGTAAATGCAAAACTATTGTAAAAGACAAAGAAGGACACTATATATTAATAAAAGGGGTAATTTAACAAGAAGAAAGAACAATCATAAACATTTATGCACCTAACCAGGGCACCTCGAAATACATGAGGCAAACTTTGGAAAAATTAAGTGGAGAAATAGATGCCTCTACAATTATAGTGGGGAATATTAATACACCATTATCACCATTAGACAGAAGATCTCTACAGAGGATCAATAAAGAAGCAGAGACCTTGAATAATACATTAGAGAATCTAGACCTAATAGACATAAACAGAACATTACACCCAAATACAGCAGGATATACATTCTTCTCGAGTGCACATGAATCATTCTCCAGGATAGACCACATGCTAGGCCACAGAACAACTCTCAATGAATTCAGAAAGATTGAAATTATACAAAGTAATTTCTCTGACCACAATGAAATTAAGATGGAAATCTGTAAGAGGCAGAGAAGCAAATTAGACACAAAAATATGGAAGTTAACACACTCTTAGACAATCAGTGGGTCAAGGAGGAAATTGCAAAAGAAATCAGTAACTACCTTGAAATGAAGGAAAATGACAACACAACGTATCAAAGCCAGTGGGACACAGCAAAAGCAGTGCTGAGAGGGAAATCCATAGCCATAAATGCCTACATTAAAAAAGAAAGAAGAGCTAAAATCAAAGACCTAACTGCACACCTGGAGAATTAGAAAAAGAACAACAAATTTACCCCAAAGGAAGAAGAAAGAAGGAAATAACAGATTACAGCAGAGCTAAATGAAACTGAAAATAAGAAAGCTCTTGAAAAAATAAACAAAACCAAAGCTGGTTCTTTTAGAAGATTAATAAAATTGACAAACCATTAGCTAGATGAACAAAGAAAAACAGAGAGAAGATGTAAATACATTAAATAAGAAATGACCAAGGGTATATCACCACTGACCCCACAGAAATAGAATATCATAAGAGGATACTTTGAAAAATTGTATGCCAAAAAGATGGATAATTTAGAGGAAATGGACAAATTTCTAGAAACACACAAGCAGCCTACATTGATGAAAGAGAACATTGATAAACTCAAGAGAACAATCACAAGTAACAAGATAGAATTTCCTGATAAAAACATTTCTAAAGATAGGAGTAGAAGGAAACTTCCTCAACATAGTAAAGGGTATATATGAAAAGCCCACAGCTAACATCATATTCAATGGTGAAATCCTAAAAGCTTTCCCTTTAAGATCTGGAAAAAGACAAGGATGCCCATTGTCACTGCTCTTAATTAATGCTGTATTAGAAGTACTTGCTCAAGCACTTAGGCAAGAAAAATATATAAAATTCATCCAAATTGGAAAGGAAGAAGTAAAAAGTTCACTATTTGCAGATGACATGATCCTATACATAGAAAGTCCTGAGAATTCTACAACAAAGCTTCTAGAGCTTATAAATGAGTTCAATAAAGTGGCAGGTTATAAGATCGATGTGCAAAAATCAGTAGCATTTCTGTACACCAATAATGAGCAATCTGAGGAGTAAATTAAGAAAAAAATCACATTTACAATATCAAATAAAAGAAAAAATTATCTAGGAATAAATTTAATAATGATGTAAATGACTTATACACAGAAACCTACAAGAGATGGATGTGGCTCAAGTGATTGGGCCCCCATCTACCATATAGGAGGTCTACCATATAAGAGGCTCCATTCCTGGGGCCTCCTGGTAAAAGGCAAGCTGGCTTTATGCGGTGAGCCAGCCCACATGGAGTGCTGGCCCGCACAGAATGCTGGCCTGAGTGGAGAGCTGGCCAGTGCAGGAGTGCTGGCCTGCACAGAGAGCTGGCACAGCAAGATGACACAACAAAAACAGACACAGAGGAGGGACAATAAGAGACAAAGTAGACCAGGGAGCTGAGGTGGCACAAGAGATTGAGTGCCTCCTTCCCACTCTGGAAGATCCCAGGATCAGTTCCTGGTGTCGCCTAAAGAGAAGACAAACAGACACAGAAGAACACACAGAGCACAGACAGCGAGTGAAAAACAATGGGGGTGGGGAGGGGGGCGGGAATAAATAAATAAATCTTAAAAAAAAGAGAAAACTACACAACACTGTTAAATGAAATCAAAGAAGACCTAAATAAATGGAAAAATACTCCCTGTTCATAGATAGGAAGACTTAACATCATTAAGATGTCTATCCTACCCATACTGATTTAAGATTTAACGCAATCTCAAGAATTCATCAACAGATGAATTGATAAGCAAACTGTGGTATATACATACAATGGAATATTACTCAGCTGTAAGAAGGAATACAGTATTAACAGACGGGATGACATGGATAAATCTTGAGGACCTTAAGTTGAATGAAGCAAGCCAGGCACTGAAAGACAAATATTACATGACCTCACTGATATGAATTAAGCAAATTGAGCAAACTGACAGAGCTAGAAGCTGGATGATACAGGAGACAGAAAGAAAGAAGGTTGTGAGCCAATGCTGATATGGGCAAAATCTATGATAAGGTAGAAGGGTGTAGCTGTGCAATGGATGGACATGACATTGGTGTAGTGATGCTACTGGGTTGGGTGGTGCTGGTTTGTGAAGGGATAGAGTGGGGAAGTTGGGTTGGACAGTCCATAGAACGGGGGGGGGGGTTGGGGGGGGGAACAGGTGAACTCTGGGGGTTTGTGGGTATGTAGTTGAAACTACACTGTTGAGAATGTTCTTTTGGCAAAAATGGCAAGGGATGGTTTCTGGTTTAGAGTGTGGATGTGGGGGGGCATGTGGGACAGGGGACACCTGCGGCAGGCTTCTAAGGAGTATGTGTGTGTTCATCTTGTCATTGTGTGTTGTATCAGTGGGTGGAGACTCACATAATGAGTGGGAAGGTTTTGGACTCCCATCCTGGGGAGTCCTGCTATGTTCTCAAATAGAGGGAGGGAGTCTCTGGAGAGAATAGGCAGTGCCTAATAAGGAAGGACAGGCCAGTATGTCAAGCCCTCAATGTTGTTGCAAGTAACTATGAATCTTGTTCTTCAAGGAGTGAAGCTTGGTTGTTGTCATGGGTCCTGAGGGGAGGGGGAGGGAGGAATAGGATAGATGGAACATGGGAATTTTGGGGATGATGTAAATGTTCTACACGATCTTACAATGATGGCTACAGGCCATCATCAAAATTTATAAAATTGTATGGTTGAAAATGTAAACCATAATGTAAATCATTGACCTTGGTTAGTAGCAATGTTTCAATATTTGTACATCAGTTGTAACAAATATACCATCCACATGTAAAATGTTATTAATAGGGGAAAGGGGAAAAGGGGGAGGAAGTTGGATATATGGGAATCCCCTATATTCTGTACATCATTTTTCTGTAACCTAAGCTTCTTTGAATACGAAATGAAAAAAATTAGACACTGGGGGAATAAATGGAAGAAAATGTCACTGTACATATAAGACAACAGATCTTACAGTGATGAAAGACATAATATCAAAAACATTTTAATTTTATAATTTTTATTATTTTCTATTCTAAATTTTAAAAAGATTTTTATTACTTATTATTTTTAAAACTGTAATTTTTACTTCATTTTCTTATTAATTGTATTTAGTTAATTTGTTGACTTCATTTTTGAAGAAGTTTTGGATCACAGAAGGGTTACAACTGTGGCAGGGGAGGAAAATTGGTGTGGGGTGTCAGTGATGGGGGATGCATGGGGGGAGGTTCACCTGGGGCATACCTATAAGGCATATATCTGTGTTCAAGAGTTCATGGGGCATTGTCACAGTGGGTGGAGATTCACACAATAACCGAAAGAATATTGAATTCCCATCCTGGGGACCTCTGCCACATTCTCTAATGGGACAGCAAGAATCCCCCGAATATAGGGGCAGTGAATAGTGAAAGAGGATTGACCACTGATGGGCCCTTGATATTGATGACTGTGCTTATGAACCTTGACTTTTGAAATTGAAACTTTGCCTAGTATTATAGGGTGTCTAAGAGTTACCTCCTGCAAGCCTCCTTGTTGCTGTGTGGCCTCTCTCTAAGCCTAACTCAGCATATAAATGCATTACCTTCCCCCCAGCATGGACATGACTCCCAGGGATGAGCCTCCCTGGCACCGAGGGATTACTACCAAGCACCAATTAGCAATGCAACTGGAAATAGACCTAGACCAAAAGGGGGAAAGGGCAAAGACAAATGAGTTTATATGGCTAAGAGTCTTCAGAGTGAGTCAGGAGGTCCTTCCAGGGGTTTTGCTTATGCACATCTCAGCAGGATGTCATTGACTGTCAAAGTAAATATTGCCTAAAATAGAGGGGATCCTGAGGGCCCTCGAGACAACTGGACACTCTAGGTAGGGTAGACAGTTCAGGAGTATGATGCCCTGCCAGTGGGCCCTACTTTGGAATTTATGCTCCTTGATGTGACAGAGTTGGACTCAATTGTGGTTTCCCTCTACATGACTCTTCTGCCCTTTCCATTTGAACCTATATTTAGTACTAGAGTTGATAGATGTATGTCCAAGAGAATTAAATCTTTGGGCTGTCCATGTGCCAGTTGGACCATGAATCTCAATAGAGTTGCAACACCTACTCTCCAGTTTTTTGGACTCACCCAGGACAACTAACAAGAAGATGATGATGGACAATGACCATCCCGAGGGACAGAGAGAGTCTGCAACTGCAAGCGAGATAGTTCCATCCATCTGCCCCATGGGATTTAAGTCCCCTCTCAATTAGAGGTGGAGTGGGCATCACCATCCCAGAATCCTCAGTATTGGGGAATGATCAATGGACTAGAGTAGACTTACTGTTATTCTACTATAGACTTCTGGTGATTCTAGCAATGGAAGAACTTTTGTCATTGATGTGAAGGCAGTGGCCACTGGAAGTTATGAGGGGAGGTAGAGGGAAAAACAGGTGTAATATGGTGGCATTTTTGGGATTTGGGAATTGTCCTGAATGACATTACAAGGACTGATACAGGCCATTATATTTCTTGTTATAACTTACAAAATTGTGCATGAGGGAGTGTAAGCTACAATGTAAACTATAATCCATGTTTAGTGGCAATGCTCCAAAATGTATTCATCAATTTTAACAAATGTACCACAAAAATGAAGGATGTTGTTAATGTGGGAAATTGTGGGTGGAGTAGGGAGCAAAGTTTATGGGAATCCCTATATTTTTAATGTAACATTTATGTAATCTAAGTATCTTTAAAAAAAAAATAAAAAAGTATACTTAAAAAAATGTACCATAGACCTAAATGTTAAAAGCAAAACGTAAAATTTCTAGAAGGTAATTTAAAACCTAGGTGACCTTGGGTTTGGCAATGACTTTTTAGATCCGTCACAAAAAAATAACCAATGAAAAATTAAGTTGATTTTCATTAAAATTAAAAACATCTGCTTTGCAAAATGATACTGGTAAGAGAATTTAAAGCAATAGACATATTGGGAGTAAATATTTGCAAAACATGTATCTGATAAAGTACTTGCATCCAAAATATACAAAAAATTCTTCAAACTCACTAAAGGAAACAAATAATCCAATTAAATAAACTGATATCTCAACAAAGAAGATATACACATGGAAAATAAGCTTATGAAAAATTGCTTGACATAATATACCATTAGGGAACTGCAAACGAAAACAATGAGATATCACTACACACCTATTAGAATGCTTAAAATCTGAAACATTGACCATAACAAATGCTGAAAAGGATGTGGAGCAAAAAAAAATTGCATTCATTGCCAGTGGGAATGCAAAATAGTACAGTCACTTTAGAAGGTCTGGCAATTCGCGTTCAGCAGCTCAGCAATCGTGTTCATAGGCATTTACCTAAATGAGTTGAAAACTTATACTCATACAACAACTGTCACACAAATGTTTATAATAGCTTGATTCATAATTGCCAAAAATTGGAAGCAGCCAAATTGTTCTTCAATAGATGAATGAATAAACAATGTTGTACACCCAAACAATGAAATATTATTTAGCAATAAAAGGAAATGATCTATCAGGCTACAAAAAGATGTGGAGGAAACGTAAATGCATATTCCTATGTGAAAGAAGCCAAGTCTGAAAAAGCTACATAATGTATAATTCCAACTCTATAACATGCTGGAAAAGGCAAAACTATACAGACAAAAGTTCAGAGGAATGGGTAGGAGGATGAATAGTTGGCACATAGGGCATTTTAAGATAGTTCTGTAGGACGCTGTAATTATGGATACATGGCATTATGCATTTGCCAAAACCCATAAAATTACACAAAAGAGTGAACCACTAATATAAATTATGTACTATAGCTAACATTAACATATCAATATTGGTTCATTAACTGTAATAAATGTACCACATTTATGCAAAATATTAATAATAGGAGAAATTGGGTGGTAGGGAGGGGTAGAAAGAGTATATGATTATGTGCATTTTTTTCTGTAAACCTAAAACCACTTAAAAAAACAAAATCTATTAAGTAAAAAAGACAATCAACAATGGTTTAGCCTTGCTCTTGAGACATGTCTACCACAGATTGGTGGGGGGTCTTTTCACATCAATCAGTAAGCTATACTGATGGATGGTCTATCATTCTATAACATTGTCTTCTAAATGGTAATTCCACGTCACAGTGGCAAGGAAAATGAAAGCTGGAGATGTATGCACTGGCAATTAAGTATATGTGCCTCAAAGTGTCATACATCACTTTATTTCTCATTTTATTGGTTAGACCTAGTCATGTGACCATATAAAGTAACTTGGAATGGGAAATATAAACTAACATGCAACCTCATGTAGAGAAGAGCCATTAGACTTTCCATTACTTCGCTATTAATAAAATTTATATTTGCATAACCAACTTAGAAAAATATTTGTCAATTTAGAAAAATACTTCCAAGATATTGATTGACATAGCATTACATTTTAAAAATTAATTGATTAACTAGTATCTTTAAATGCTGACATTCCATTCAAAACCAAAGTATGGTCTTCCATTTTTTCTTGCTTTTCTTTTATGTTTTTAATAGATTTTTGTAGATGTGCAGCTCTTGTAAATTGTCTCTTATTTTCGATTATATTTCTAACTGATCATTTATGGTATGCAGTAAAGTCGTTAATTTTTATAAGTTTGTCTTCTCTCCAGAAACTTTGCTGAATTATCCTTCCTTTATAATAGTTGGTTGATATAGCTTCTGATGATGTAGATAATCATACTGTCTGTAAGTAATGAGTCTTTTTTTTTGTTCACTTTACATTTTAATATCATTTTTCTTGTCTTAGTGCATTAACAAAGTTATATAGTATTATACAACATAAGAATTGTAGTATTGGTTATTCTTGAATGTTTCTGATATTATATGATACCTGATTGCTTCTTCATTATGAATATTGTCCAAGAATTTTGTTGTATATACCCTACGCTACCTTTCTTCTCTTATAATTAATGTTCATTTTTTTATCATCTTGTAAAAGAAAGTAGATTGCTGTCCTTTTACAACTTATTGGAGCAAAATATTGATTAGGAACATGGCAAATAGAATTTATGTTTATTTTAAAAACAAAAGTGTTTGTAAGGAATTAAACCTTGACCATTATTGGCACTTTGTTTTTCTCAGCCTTCTTCTGTCAAAATAATTTTGTTTAGTATTCTCGTTGTTATTTCAGTCTAAACGTATTGTCAATGTTGGCAACATTTTTGTACTAGGCAGGATAATCCCATCCATCTTATCCATAGGATATAAACCCTCTCTCACTTGGAGATGGAGTGGACATCACCATCCCAAACTCCTCAGGATTGGGGAAAGAGCTATGGACTAGAGTGGACTTAATGGTATTCTGTTGTAGACATATTGTGATCCAAGCAATGGAAGAAATTACAACAGTGATGTGGAGCCAGTGGCCACTGGATGCTTTTGGGGCAGGGAAGGGAAAAGCCGTTGTAATACAGGTGCTTTTTCAGGACTTGGGAATTATCCTGAGTGACATTACAACAACAGATATAGGCCATTTTACATCAGCATATACCATGCAGAACTGTGTGGGAGAGAGTGTGGTGTACAATGTGAACTATGGTCCATGTTTAGTGGCAAAGCCCCAGGATGTGTATATACATTGCAGGTGATGAGTCATACTAATGAAAGATGTTTATGTGGGATGTTATGGGAAGTGTGGGAGGTGTGGAACATGGGAATCCCTGTAATTTTTGTGTAACATTTATGTAATCTAAGCATCTTTTAAAATATTTTTAAAAAAGTTTTACAAGCATCAAGTTGAATATTGTTTCCTTGGGCATAGTAAGGTCATTGTAAGTTACATAAATAAAGAAAACAGATTACAGAGATGGATAGGTGACTTCTATAAGAAGTATACTTAGAAGAAAAAGGGACGTTAAAAATATATCAGGTAGAATTGTTAATATTCTAGAGATTGGGAAATATAGTTCTAAATTTCTCCCCAATATTACTGCAAAGCTTTTACTATTTCTTTGGATTTGATTTTTTCTTTATATAAAGTTAGTTGGATGAAATGACTATCAAACTATTATTGCTGAGTTAGGAAAGAGATTTTTAAAAATACCATAAAGCTTTATTAGCACCAATGTATTTCAATATGTTTACAGCAAGCTTTTATTTGAATAATCTTTATAACTGTATACATAAGATTTGAAAATTTAGTATATTTGACCATCCTGATTATTGGATGTTTTTTGTTTGTTTGTTTGTTTTCTCAGTTAACACTTGATTGCTTTAAAATAATGTCTCGATGTCCCACATCAAAAATGTACTCTTTGCTTTAAGAATATTGTCAAAATATATTATGTTTCTGCTTGATAGAGACATGTTGACTGGTTCCAGAAAATTCATTTTCTGTATTTGACCTGTGTGCCTTATTCTTTCCACATATTCCTTACCAATATAAGTATTTGTGTTGGTTGTTATAGCGTTTTCGTATGTGTGTGTGCAGGTACATACTTGCATAGTGTATAGTTTTGTCATAAATAAGTATGCCAGGACATGCTCCCAGTGCTTTTGGAACTATTGAATCAAGAATCTTTTACTCTTTCCATCTGAATAATGTTAGTTGTTAGAACATGAAACATTCATAATCATACTTTAAATACAATTCCAACACATTTCTTCTGCTCTAAATATTTTGACAATTTGGTTGTAAATGACATATTATTTTGAATGAATGGTATTTCCTGAGGTGTACTATTTGTGTTATTTAGTTATATCACATAAAAAATTTACTGTAATTGAAGGAAATGTCATCTTATACTAAAGGAAGCAAATATTACATCCTTTTGTTGTTATTGCATTGATTCAATGTAGGTTTGATTCCAATTCTTGAAATGTCTGTGGAAAATAATAAAATATATGGCACCTATCAACAAACCTTTCTTGAAAGGCAGCATGATATAGTGATAAAGAACATGGAGTCTGAAGACAAGCTGATTCTGTCACTTATCACTGAGAAACTTTAGAGGGTCTATTAACTTCTCTTTCCCTCAATATCTTTATCTCAACAATTCCGAGGGTAATAATAATACTCTCCTCAGTGGATTGTGCAAGGAAAGAGTAACACAGAAGATGTTTTTTAATCGGTTCTTGCTCATCACTGTAGTTATTGCAGTGAACCTTGGTCGAATTCTGAGTTACACTCCTGGAATGTTTAAATAGCTAACAAGTGATAATGTTATTCCATGCATATGAAATATTGTGTCAAGATGAACCAGAATGTCAGCATGTTTAAAGTAAATATGAAGATTCAGGATGTGTACCTTTAGCCTGGTTTGGGATCTGTGTGGTGGTATCTATGGCAGGTGTGTGTCTGTGTGACCACTTTTCTTTAAGAACTTTGGACCTCATGACTCAAGTGGGCGTCATTGAGTAGAGTCATCTTACAAGACTCTTCTGCGTGCCACATACAAGGGATGTTCAATAAAATTAAATGCTGATTTCTCATCAGAAACCATGGAGGCAAGAAGACAGTGGTATGAAATATTAAAGGTACTGAAAGAGAAAAACTGCCAACTAAGAATTCTGTGTCTGGCAAAACTGTCCTTCAAAAATGAGGGAGAGATTAAAATATTCAAAAATAAACAGAAACTGAGAGAATTTGTCAACAAGAATTCTGTCCTAGGAGAAATACTAAAGTTAGCTCTGCAGGTTGGAGGAAAAGACAGGGGAGAGAGGTTTGTAGGAGAGTGTAGAAATAAAGAACATTAGTAAGGATAACTAAGAGGGAAAAAAGAGATAAAAATAAGATATGATATATAAAAGTCTATTGATAACCTTTTCCTGCCATATTTGCTGAAAGAACCTTCCCATCATGGTAGTTTTAACCATAGACACACAAGTCCCCAGATTTCACTTGTTTCTTCCTCCAGCTCTCCCACCAGTTCCATGGATAGTCCAACCCCATCCACCCCACCCTGATCACCCTCATATTAAAACACTGTAGACCCCAGTCACACCCCTGCACTATAATCACCCCTATTCACTGCCATATCACCCCTTCCACCTTATCATTGATTTTTTTTATCATGTTGAGCATCAGTTCACCACCCTGTACTTCCTTTCTGTCTCCTGATAACCTATCTTCCAGACTTTAGCCCTGTGAGTTTGCTCCATTTTCTTAGGTCATATCAGTGAGCTCATGTTATATTTAATGGCTTACTTCACTCAACATAAGGTCTTCAAGATTCATCCATGTTATTCTGTGTGTCAATTCCTCATTCCTTCTTACAGCTGAATAATATTCCATTGTATGTATATACTACAATTTGCTTATCCATTCATCTGTGTATGGACACATGGGATGCTTCCAACTTTTGGCAATAGTGAACTATACTATTCACATACCAATAATGCTATAAACATTGGTGTGCATGTATCTGTTCATATCCCTGCTTCCAATTCTTCTGGGTATCTACCCAGCAGTGGGATTGCTGGATCATATGGCAGGTCTATAGTTAGCTTCCTGAGGAACCACCAAAATATCCTTCAAAATGGCTGCACCATTCTATATTCCCATCAGCAGTAGATGAGGGTTCACTTTCCTCCACATCCTCTCCAAAACTGGCAATTCTCTATTTTTTAATAGCTGCCAGTCTAATATGTGAAAGATGATATTTCATTGTTGTTTTGATTTGCATTTCCCTAATAGCTTGTGACGTTGAGCATCTTTTCATGTGCTCAAGTTTATTCCTAGATAGGGATATATGGGAAAGGGCATACCTGGGGCAAGCTTTTATGGACTATGAAAGTGTTCATCTTGTCATAGAGTGTTATCTCAGCAGGTAGAGACCCATACAATGGGTCTCCCATCCTGGGGAGTCCTGCTAGGTTCTCAAATAGAGGGGCAAGAGCCTCTTGAGAACATAGGCAGTGCCTAATAAAATAAGACAGACCAATATGTCAAGGCTTCAATATTAATGCATGTAACTATGAACTTTATTCTTCAAAAATCAAAACTTAGTGGTTGCCATAGGTTCTGGGGTGGGGGGGAGGAGAATTGATTTACAGACTCAACACAATCCCAATAAAAAACCCAACAGCCTTTTTTGTGGAAATGGAAAGGCCAATTTTCAAATTTATTTGGATGGGTTTTGGGCCCTGAATAACCAAAAACATCTTTAAAAAGAAGAACAAAGTTGGATGAATCACACTACCTAACTTTAAAGCATATTACAAAGCTACATTGTTCAAAACAGCATGGTATTGGCACAATGATAGACATATTAATCAAGGGAATCTAATTGAGCGTTCTGAAACAGACTTTCACTTCTATGCCAACTGATATTTGACAAGGTTGCCGAGTCAACTCAACTGGGACAGAATAGTCTCTTCAAAAAATTGTGCTGCATGAACTGGATTTCCGCTCAAAAAAAGAATGAAAGAACATCCCTATATCACATTCCATACAAAGTTAACTCAAAATGGATCAAAGATCTAAACATAAGAGCCAAGACCATAAAACTCCTAGAAGAAAATGTAGGAAAGCATCATTGAGATCTTGTGGTAGGCAATGATTTCATAAACTTTACACCCAAAGCATGAGCAATGAAAGAAAAATTAGATAAATGGGACCTTGTCGAAATTAAAAACTTTTGTGCTTCAAAGGGGTTTGCAAGAAAGTGGAAATGCCCAGCGTATTCAATGGGAGAAAATATTTGGAAACTATATATCCTATAAGGGTCTAATATCCAGCATATTTAAAGAAATCCTACAACTCAACAATAAAAAGATAAACCATCTAATTAAAAAATGGGCAAGTGACTTGAATAGACATTTTCCCAAAGAGGAAATTTATATGGCTAAAAATCACATGAAAAGATGCTCAACATCCCTAGTGAACATTAGCAAAGTGCAAATGAAAACCCTAATGGAATATCATTTCACACCTACTAGAAGAGTTACTATTTAAAAAACAGAAAACTATAAATGTTGGAGAGGATTTGGAGAAATAGGAACACATTCACTCACGGCGGGAATGTAGAATAGTGCAGCTTCTGTTAAAGACAGTTTTGTGGTTACTCAGGAAGCTAAGTAAAGAATTGCCATTTGATCCAGCAATCCCATTAGTCTGTATATACCAAGAAAAACTGAAAGCAGAAACGTGATCAGATATATTTACACTGATGTTCGTAATGGCATTATCCACAATTGCTAAAAGATGGAAGCAACCCAAGTGTCCATCAACAGATAAATGGATAAACAAAATATGGTATATACATGCAATGAATATAATTCAGGTGTATAAATGGATGAAGCACTGATGCATGTGACATCATGGATGAACCTCGAGATTTTATGTTGAGTGACATAGCCAGACACAAAAGGACAAATATTGTATGATCTCACTAATATGAAATAATTATAATAAGCAAACTCAGAGAGAACCTAGAAGATAGATTACCAAGAGATAGAATGAGATTAGAGAATGGGGATCCAATGCTTAATCTGTGCAGAATTTATAATTAGATTGATTGTAATGTTTTGGAAATAGAAAAAGGTAAAGGTAGCGCAATATCGTGAGTATAATTAGCAACATTGAGGCTCATATCTGAATGCGGTTAAAAGAGGAAATGGTAGGTTGTATTTATGGTAATTGAATAAAAAATTTACAAAAAATAATCCATGAAACTGCACTACACAAACAGTAAACTGTAATTTAAACCATGGACTATAGTTAATAGTACAATTGTGAAAATGTGCTTCCATCAATTGTAACAAATGTACCACACTAAATGGGAGGTGTTAATAACAGGGAAGTATACTGGAATCCTGTATTTTCTATATCATTGTTCTGCAAACCTACAATTTCTTTAATAAAAATTTAAAAACATATAGTTTGGTTTCACAGTATTGAATTATGTAAAGCTGTTTAGCTGATGCTAAATTTCTGCTATAAAGCTATTTATGACATAAAAAATTCACAAGCACATGGAGGTGAAATTATGTAGTTATTTGCCCCCACCACCAGGCCCCCAAATTGTGAACACACACAAAAAATCATCATTTCCAATTACAATTACCAAGAACCTCATGGACAACAAAAATATAACATAGAATATTTAAGCCTCATGTTAGCCATTTCAAGCTCACTTGCAGTCACAATAAAATGCCTGGAGCAAATTCAGGGAGCAATCATAATCTTCCAATGAAATGGGAATAAACTTCATCTAAAATGCATAATAGTAAGTTCCTTCTCAGTAGAACCATTATAAGTAATCAACTGCATGTTAATGAATGCTAGTGACATTAGTTCTACTGTAAGCCTAATAAAGAGATACAAAAGTAATAAAAAAATTATGTTCATTCATTGATGTACATGCATATTCCAATAGAAGGAAATTATTTGCTCTAAGATTTTATAGAATGGAGATGTTAAAGTATTTCAATTAATTCAAATTTACCAATTTGAAAGAATATTTTACATCCACAATAACATGATTAATAAAAGTAATAATGAGTACTAGATTAATAATATCTGACAATTTATCTCAAATTGATATCAGTCACACATTTTAATAAGACATTAATTATCATTAAGTAAGTATAAAAATTTATAAAGAACCTATGGCACACTCTTGTACTGATTTATTTCATTAGGGTCAGTACTAGTTGAGTAAAATAGACAATAATTAATAATGAGTTTTTTAGTGTTTATCACAACGTTTTATATTATTGCAGTTCCAATTTATATGACTTTGCAGATTTCAGAGGGTTTTTTAAAAAAAGCCCAGTGCAATGTTAATTTAACTAGCATATACTTAATTG
>JAQZBX010002885.1:0-68624 GCA_029593785.1 Cabassous unicinctus
ATTGTTGGAGAAGATGCTGAGAGTCAGAGCATAAAAGGTTAAGCATCCAAAAAGCATGCTTGCTGGTAGAGAGCAAATGTCTCCAAGGACACTGCATACTGCAAATATCAGTGGGAGGAGGCAGAGCAGAATGAACTCTCCACACAGATGTTATTGTCTAAGTTCCCAGGAAAGTTTGTCTGGGAACTCACAAACAGGTAGCGTTCTCACGCACCAAGCTGAGAACCTAGTGAAGAACTCCCTACTTTTGTTTTCCGCTTTGTAGTATAAAAAGTAACTTCAATCTAAATAAACTTGCCTGCATTCCTCATGGAGTGAGGTCCCCTGATCCCAATCTTTCTTTGGATCGTTCCCGGCACCGTCAAACTCCACGTTGAATTACAACATATATAGAATATCATTAACTCTTATTGAAATAGTTTTCCTATAATAGCAATATTTATCTTTAACTGTGAATTAGCTCAAATAGGGTTTTGACATAGAGCATATCTTTGAATTATTAGATCACAATATACAATATTGATCTTTGGAAGTGTTGATATACTGCCATCCATACTGTTTTTTTTTAAATATTGAAATTTTTAATATCTACCTTGACATAATTTATAATTTTAATATGAATGGCACTTAAAATTTAACTACATACAAAATGATGAGCTCTAATAGGAATTATGAAATGTGTTGAATAAAAAATGTATTAAGCTAATCTTTAAACATTTCTTTAGAAAATATTCAGAGCTCATGTTTTGTGAACTTTAACTGTACAATGAAATTAAATACATTTTAGTAAATTAATAAAATATTAAATGCTACCTAAAAATTTTGTTGAATCTAAATGATTTTATAAGAGTCATATATGATATTGTTGATTTCTGATTTTTTTCTTACTTAAATTAGTTAAATTATTTATTGTATTCTTTTTATGGGTCATAAAGAATTTCTTGTTAATTATATGTAATAATGTTTTCCAAATATTTTTTTAGATTTATAAAAATATTTCTCAGTTTTGCTAAAATTCCATATTCTCCATGTAAAATTTGGAATGTAAAGGACTATGTGCCATATTTTTAAAAATTCTTTGAAAAAATAAAAATGGTTAAGGTATAAATCTTAATGATTATGAATTATACAAACATGAAAAATAACTATAATTTGCATACTATCAAACAGATTGTTGCTTAAAACAAACAAAAAATAAAATGTACACAATAGAAAAATAAAATGTACACAATAGATTAAAAATTAATCTAAAAGATAGATCAAAAAGTTTCCCACAATGGAAAATAGAGAAGGAAAGAAGAAACAGAGAAGGAAAGGAAGAAATTTCTCATTGGTAATAGATGACTGTTCCATAAAACTGAGAAAGATATGCTTCCACATTTTCAGAAAGTACAATTTATCACAAACCAGATATTTAAAAGTGATCTAAAAATGTTGAATAGGGTATCTTTCATTTACCACTCCAAATCTACCCTTGCAGCAGTTTGGTATTGTTTATGAATTCCAAAAAGAGATATTGGATTATATTTGTAAACTGGTCTGTTCCTCTGGTCCTATTAGGTTGTATTAGATTCAGAGGTTTCACTTTTACTTTTAAATCAAGATTAGGACTTTTATTTGACCATGTCATTAGGGCATGCAGGGTGAGTCCCCATTCCCATGCTTGGGATAAAACACACTCAAAGGGAAGTAAATACACTGATAAGAAGAACACAAAGAATTTAGTTTCAGATGCTGGAGCCCCAGGGATATAACTGAGCCATTCACCTGGCAGTTTGCAGCTGAGGAGACCAGGGTCCTTTAAAGCAGAGAAAGCTCAGAAAGAAACAAGCCCCTGTGAGAGAGCTGAGCCTTATGCCAACCTACAGTTGAGATTGGAAGAAGCTGGGGCCATGGAGCCTTAAAAGGAAGAAGGAAGAAGGAAGATTGAATCCTCACAGACATCAACTGTCATCTTGTGCTAAAACATGGCAACAGACTCTGGGTGAGAAAGTACCTTGAGTTGCACTCTTTAGGACCTTGCAAATCTCAGCTTCCACCACAAATCAATACTCTTTATAAAAGCCAAAAGATTTCTGGTATTTTGCATCAGTACCCCTTTAGCTAACTAATACAAAATTTGGCAATAGGAACTGGCTTGGTGATTTTGTAATTGTCAAAATGCTGGAATGGTTTTATAAATGGGTAAGGGGTATTTTTTGGAGGAATTGTGAGATGTTTGATGAAAAAGGTCTAGAGTGCTTTGAAGAGAATTTTGGTAGGAATATGCATGCTAAAGAGACTTTTAAATAGACATTAGAAACTATTTTTTTAAGAGACATATGAAACTATTATTGAAAACTGGAGGAAAGGTGATCCATGCTTTAAAGTTGCAGAGAACCTAGCAAGATTGTCTCCTGATATTTTATGGAAGGCAGTACTTGAAAATGGCAAGCCTGGGCATTTAGATTAAGAACTTTCTAAAGTAAATTTGGAGAATGAGTGTTCTTCTTCTTGCAGATTACTGTAAAATGCCAGATGAAAGAGATAAGCTGAGAACTGATCTGTTGGGCACAATGAAACCAGAAACTAATTCCTGAAATTCCAAGACTCAGAAATCATGACTCAGGTGATAGTGCCCCATTTTAGGGCTTATATAAATTTGGAACATGTAAATCAGGATTGAAAATGCAGTTATCTAGGAAAGACTTGTGGAAAGTCCTACTGTCTGATGGCTTGGACCTCTGCTTCTTGCATTCTAAACCAACAAAATTTTTGAGAGAGCTGTATGAACAAAACTACTGTCATCCTGGACTAGAACAGATATCAGTGGGAGAGATGTAAGGGAAAACAGCTTTAAGAGGAAAACCATGGAAGCTGAGATCTGGAATTAAGTCTTCTCCTTCAGCCAAGAAAGGAACCCCACCCATGTGTACAGAGAAGGTGAGTTTACACCAGCAGCTGAAGATGGTTGATGTTCTAACTCAATTTTCAGGGAGAATTTATGCTGTCCCAGGCCAGAGGTGGTGGAACACATTACCCAAGTTTTGGTGAGAGTAATTTTGACACCCCATAGGTCTGAGATAGGTGGGCCTGCCCCCCATAGTTTAGGGAATGCCAAGTCACCATCTTATTACTCTGAGAAGTTTGGGGCTGCAGGCCAGAGATTAGGGATAATGTTTCTTTCCCTTCCCTGTATTACGGGGATTAATTCTCTACCCCAAAGATTGAGTAAATTGTGGCCATTATCCCAACACTCTTAGAGGGTGAGGTCACCACCCATATGCTTGAAGAGAATCATCATTGGGAAAGGCTGAGGTAAGGGTGAGTCCCCATAACGCCCAAGGGAGAAACAACTATAATCTTAAAATGACTCTCATACTTTGAAATCTAATAAAGTATTCCCTATAGATTTATGGAGATGTAAGGGACCTGTGATTCATGTTTCCCTCCCCATTTCTCTTTATGGTAATATTTATCCTTTGTCTGTCCCTTGTATATTGGAAGCAGATAATTTTTTGTGTAAGTTTCAGAGATCTATATCCAGATGGGATTTTGTTTCAAGACAAACTGTATTTCTTTAAACTGATTGTGATATTATTTTGTAATTCACATTCTTACTGACTTAAGTTTGTTGTTTTTGTTTTTTTTTATATTGTAATATCTTTTTACAATTCTGAGGGTGGAATGTGGCAGTTTGATATTGTTTATGAATTCAAAAAATACATATTGGATTGGGTTTGTGAACTAGTCTGTTTCTTTGGGTGTATTACATTATATCTAATATAATTAAGTCAAGAACAGGGCTGTTATTTGACCATGTCATTAGGGTGTGCAGGGTTGAGCCCCACATCCTTGGTAGGGTTAAAGCAGACTCTTACATAGAATTATATACAAAGACAATGAGAAAAGAGAGATTTTAGGTTTGGACATTGGGCTCCTGGGGAGGGAACCAAGCCATTCACCTAATAGTTTGCAGTTGAAGAGAACAGAGCCCTGAACAGCTGAGAAAGCCCAGAAAGAAATAAGCCCCAGGGAGAGACATGAGACTTATGCCAGCCGACAGCTGAGAATTAAGGAAGCTGGGACCATGGAGACTTAAGAGGAAGAAGAAAGGTTGAATCTTCACAGACATTGCCTGTCATCTTATGGCAAAACATGGTAACAGACTCTGGGTGAGAAAGTACCTCTTATGGTACCTTGGTTTGGACTCTTTAGGACCTTGTGACTGTAAGCTTCTACCCCAAATAAATACCCCTTATAAAAGCCAGCAGATTTCTGGTATTTTTCATCAGCACCCTTTTGGCTGTCTAATATAACCCTCTTCCCTTCCTCGACATGTTTTATTTTTTCCTCTGGAGTCTGTATATCTTAGACTGCATGAAGAAGTAAATGCTTTTGGTTTTATTTGGATTTAGTAAAACAAGAGAATTATCAGGAAATACGATAGGAGGAATTAATTGCAATCAGAGTTGTTTATTCTCAGTTCTCTTTTTGTGGAGGTCACTGAGATTGGTTGGATTTTCTAACTGAAGCTCACAATTCCTGCCACAATATCCTTCCACCTAGAGTTATTTGTATTTCCAAAACCACTCCTTAAAAATCAAGCCTAAAGATAAAACTGGTTCTATGCTGTTACTAGTAACAACTTTGTAAGTATCTACTTCAACAGACAAACAAGCTACAGATATAAACTCCAAATTAACACTTGTGACTAACTACATGCCCGATATTCAAATATGGCAGAGCCATACACTTGTTAAAAATTAAAATATGTTATAATTTAATGAGAAACAAAATTTAAGAAGTTTTAAATGGCAAGCAGGTATGGTCAGGCAATTTTGAAAAGAATAATGGTAATTTATACCTGCAGGAATCCAGCCTGCAAAGTTTTGTGGGGGTCTGTCCAGCAGAGCCTTGGACAGTGAAATGAAATTGCTTTGAACACGGAGGTTGAGAGAGCAGCTGAAGAAGCTATTCTCTTGAGCTGACCCCCAGCACAACTTTTATTCAGGATTTTTACACAGTGAAGGTGAGGGTGAATGTGCAGGTGAGCAGGCAGGTATTGGAGTCATAAATCTTATCATAAGAATTCCAGGCTGATAATGGGGAAGCAAAATTAAAGAAACATTTAGTGATATACATAGGAGATGGAGTGGGAGATAAGGGAGGTAAGATAATCAGGAAAGTTCCTGTTTATGGCAGGAACTGATAGTGGTGAATTCTCTGTGTTGGTAGGGAAAGAGGCCTCCAAGCTATTTCTTAGATGTAAAGATTAGAGGGTTCCCACATCTCCCGTTTTCTGTTTAAATAAGAGGAAAAAGAAGAGGGGAAAGTATCCTGACACAATCCTTTATAAAAACTGCCCCCTTCCTGATAGTTCACGGTAAACAAATTTTAATAGTAATAGCAAGACCAACTCCCTCTCTGCTATCAGGATTTCCAAACTGGGCTGTGTGTGGGAACCAAAATAGCCATGGTGGCAGGATACCTCCCATGGGAGGGGTGAGGGTCAGTGTCCTACCTCTGGATTCACTCCTGATGGTCCCTCTGTGACTGTGCCTGTCTTAGGTTGTTCCTTACCTGAGGAATCTTACCTGTCCCTGGCTACCAGCCATCTTCCAGGCCAAGCAGGGTGAAGTGTTCTTTGAGAGTTTATGTTTCCATGGTCTCCACACCCAGCACCAGACTTGGGACTTCCTTGCCCATAGGTTAGGCCCCAGCTCTGGTCACTGGTTTTGGGGAACCCAGGTTTCTAATGCAGAGAGAGCCTAGCATTGGGCAGGAGACAGACAATTTGACACCAGTTCTTAGAAGGCCTACTCAACCTGGCAATGCCAGGCTCATGGCATATCTAGTTAGTGAACTTTTGTTAATAATTGAAAGAATATGAAATAAGTGAATGATTATTTATAGACAGGGATTTACCTGTTATATTTCAATCTTTTATGATATGTGTACCCACATTCACATGCTTACGAAACTGGGGGAAACACTGATATACTTGGCTTATTTTTGGCTAGAGTTCTGGATAGACACACAATAAATGTAGCATGTATTTTTAGTTTCATAAGGTTATACTGATAATTAGAGTGAGAAACAAGAATAACATAATCAACTAAAAGACCAAATTAGTATTTAACAGAGTTATAGAATGATAGATAAATAGATCAGTTTTACATATAAACTCACCAACATGTAGCTTTTGATTGGGAAGTTTTGAATTAGTAGCGGATACTAAACTTTTGAGTGAAAACTCTTGTGTAGAGCACTTTTTCTTAGGGTGGGACTTCAATTGTACTTACTAGGGACTATCTTTTTAGTGTGTTCAAGATTAATGAACTTGATATTATGATGCCAACTGTGAGCCCTGTGTTAATTCCTGAGGAAGTGGTCAGCCTCTTCAGGAAGGAACACAACACTTTCTGGGATGCACTTTATCTCCTTTTATTTGTTACAAAAAATCCCTGATATGCCTACTGTTCTAGATCTCATTATTTTCCTTGAAATATGAAAATTGTTAACTAGCAAGGCATTGTTTTGCTGATTAACAAAGCTTCTTGTATAATGTTTCACTTTTAGGTTTGAATAATACTTAATAAATTTTTTCCTAATGTATTCGGTTATAGGATTGTTTAAACTCAAAAGAAGAGACTTACATCTACATTCAATAATATACATTTATGGGTAACTTACAAGTTATTAAATTACTTAAGTATGCAAGGTATTGCATTAAAGTTTTTATTAGTATTTAAGTATTTTATATATAAAATTCATAACTATAGTAGATTCTATAAAAACCAACAAAAATAAGACTTTTAACTAGGAGACATCCAGTGAATAAATTTCTGTTTTTTACAGGTTAAGATTCCTAACTAGTGAGGTTATATAGGCTAGTAGCATGATTAAAATGACTTTGTTTTCTCTAATTTGTATAGTTTGAGGCATAGGCAATAACAAATTGTTATTATTATTATTATTATTATTATTTGCACTGTGGGGAATTAGCTTGTAATCTTAATCCCCATAATGGTCCTGCTGTTAGCATTTTAATTGGAACTGGGGCTGTGACTCACAGTGTAGAATCTAAACTTGGTTTATTGTTGGCTTCTTTACTGGAATGGGAATGTGGGCTGCCTTGACTTGCCTATGGAGATACTAAAGAAAGACTTAGCAAGTTCCAAATCATAGCGATAGTGATGTAACTGGATATTAATTTTTTGCAAAAAACTAGCAATATTTGGGACTGCAGCATACTGCAGTGGTGTTATTTTAATTTAGCATAATTTACTGTTATGCATTACCCTTGGCAGCCCATAATGACTGCTCTATTTCTGCAGCTATGGAGCTACTTTTTTAGCCAGAGGTGGGGTAAATTAGATGAACATGAGTTAAAGCATTTGTTTCTTGATTTTTCGATGGGGAGGTTGTTTTTGTGACATATAAAAATTGATAATTTTTTAGGAAATTTATACAACTTTTAAGTATTCCTATGAAGCTTATATTTCTATAGTTTTAATTAACAGAGGATTAAAGAATCTCCTTTTAATTTTAAAACAATTTTAAACGACTTCTATTCAAACTATTACATATTAAATAAACTTAATTAATTCATTACTTTAGTTTTTTCAAGGTGAGAGAACAAATCTTTTGCACTAATTTGAAATAAAATGCTACTTTTCAGGATTTGATTTTGAGAGAACCGGTTTGAATATTATGTTCTTCTAATAGTGATAAAACTTGTTTCTCCAAAGAAAAAATAAGGTTAAAGTATAAGAAGTTATTTTGATAAAACAGACTTTCTTTTTTGTATACTGATTTTTCAGGAGAAAAACTCTTTATAAACTTTTACTAAAGCAGAACAGTGATTTAAGAAACTTTGAGAAAGGACAAAATTTTAAATTTGTGTCAGTGTACTATTTGATACTAAAGCCTTCAAAACTTTATACATAAACCCATTAGTTCTTACTTAACTCTGACTACAAAAAAACTTTGTTTAGTATACTGTTTGATACTAGAGCCTTCAAAACTTTATAGATAAACTCATTAAATCTTATTTTAAATCAGATGACAAAAATTCCTTTTCTGCCCACCTCCTGCACTTTCTTTATTCATTCAGGTTTTGTCCCACATTTTGCTCTTTCTTAACAACCAGTCATTTTATCTTAGGACAAATTACTTGCCTTTTCCTTAATAATAAAAACACAATTTTTGTACCTTCTATACATAAGTTACCAAAATGATGTTGGAAACTGTTCTCAAGCAAACCTTTTACAACATACAATTACCATCAACACTAAACAAATTTGTCAAAATAATGATTCAATTTTGTTTTAACTATTTTTATTATCCATATTTATTTATAAATACAAGCACATATTTAATTTTTTGGCCATTTGAATAGAGCTCTTTTAATAATTTTTATCAATTTAATATTACCATCCAGGGGTATGAAAATATACACTGAAACTGAACATACAAACAAAAAATGAGTTACAATACATTGATAGAAACACACATCTTGATTTTACTGCTTTTGAGAATTTTTCTGGAAACTGTTTTGCCAAGCTTTTCTGCTATTCCAGCAGTTAAATTCTATCAGCTCCAATCAGCCCACAGCCACATTATCATATAGGCAGTAGGGGGTTTACAGAGTAGCTTCTGGAATGTTTTCCTGATCTTAGTTAACCTTTTGGCCACTGAATGTTTTCTTACAAGGATGATCTCACTGACAAGGGCTTTATTCAGCATTTTTGCCTGTTGAGTGCAGCTTTCTTGATATTCTAGTTGCCAAACACTAAATTGAGCTATGGCAACAATAGTTTTTATAAGAACTTTCCAATCACAGGGGCATATTTGATATCCATTAGCAATGGAGTCTAAAATCCTCTTAATAAGGGAAATGTGAAGTTCATTTTCATTAATACTTCTTCTCAGCTCTTTAAATACTGTGTTGGCAAATGATTCATGGTTTGGCTGTCCATTTTGGAGAGTTACTGGAAAAGTGTGGCATTCTCCAGCCTCAAGGCTTTCTTTTAAACATTTTTCAATAGCAGGGCAGGATGTCTGGGTATCAAAGAAGACTGAGGGTTTAGGAGGAGGAAGTGGGAGTAAAGTTTCTTCTTCCTTAGGAATTGTGGATTTTTTAAGAGGAGCTGGGGAAGAAGACAGAGTGGGAGGAGGAAGTGGGGCTTCCTCTTGGTCTAAAGCTGAGGGACTTTTGGGTAAGGACCCTTCTGAAGGAGTGTAGGATGGGAAGGGGTGTAAAGTGAGCATTAATCTGTTTTTACTAGGCTCCAGGTTATAAGAGCAGAGGCAGGAATTTTCTCTCCCAGTTCATATTTTCATTTTAGATTTTTTCCTACTTTCTCCCATAATTCTATGTCTAATATTCCTCTGTCAGGAAACCATGGGCAGAAATTTCAGACTAACTTTAATAAAGCAAAGAGTTGAGTTTCTTTTACTGTACAGTTAGCTGCCTTTAGTAGTTGCTGAATGATTCTAACAAAAACTTTTTGCTCTTTCGTGGGTCCTGAAACCATGCTGAAATAGTTAATACCCCTGACTGAATTCTTGACATGTAAGTAAATATCCCAAGCAGGTTTTGCTGTTCCCTTACCTTTGGGATGATGAGTTATCCAGATAAATTTCATCCTTTTGATGTACCAATTGTGCTGCTTGTCCAAATCATGTTGGGGTCACCACTTGCAGGGATCTGTCCAGCAGACCCCATGATGCTCCAATGAAATTACTCTGAACATGGAGTTTGAGAGAGGTCAGGGTAGAGCAGCTGAAGAAGATATTCTCTCAAGCTGATCCCCAGCATGCTTTTTATTCAGGATTTTTTTCACAGTCAAGGTGAGGGTGAATGTGCAGGTGAGGAGGCTGGTATTGGGGTCATAAATCATATCATAAGAATTACAGGCTGATAATGGGGAAACAAGATTACAGAAACATTGATGATATATGTAGGAGATAGGGTGGGAGATAAAAGAGAAAATATAAGCAAGAAAGTTCCTGTTTATGTCAGGAACTGATAGTGGAGAATTCTCTGTGTGGGCAGGGAAACAGGCATCCAAGCTATTTCTTAGATGTAAAGATCAGATGGTTTCCACATATACCACATTAAGTTGAACATATTTGCAACTTAAAAAAAAATTTATTTAAAAATTAAAAAAAGTATTTAAAGATACTTAGATTACATAAATATTACACAAAAATTATAGGGATTGCCATATGTCCCACTCACCATGCTTTCCACACCCTCCCATATGAAGATCCATCATTACTGTGGCACATTCATTGCAATTGATAAACACATCTTGGGACTTTGCCATTCAGAAAGGACCATAGTTCATATTGTAGTCTCCACTCTCTCGCACACTTCTGCATATTATGTGATGATATGAAATAACCTATAACTGTCATTGCAGTGTCATTCAAGATGATTACCAAATCATGAAAAAGCCCCCATATTACCAGTTTTTCCCCCTCTTCCTGCCCCCAGAGCCTCTAGTGGACACTGGCTCCACATCAATGTTGTAATTTTTTCAATTGCTAGAATCACAATATGTCTGTAGTAGAATACCTGTAATACCACCCTAGTCCATAGTTCATTTCCCAATCCTGAAGATTCTTGGGTGGTGATGTCCACTCTACCTTTAATTGAGAGGGGGCTTATATCCCATGGGGAAGATGGATGGGACTATCTTGCTTGCAGTTGCAGACTCTCTCTGTTCCTTAGGATTGTCATTGTCCATCATCATCTCCTTTTTCGTTGTCCTGGGTGAGTCCAATGAGATGTAGTGTAGGTATTGCAACTCCTCTGATCTTCCAAGGCCAGCTGGCATATGGACATCCCAAAGACTTGAGACTCTTGAGTGTACACCTACAAACTCCAGCACCAAGTATATGTTTAAATAGAAGAAACAGATGAGTTATGTGTTGGGAAAAAATAAGTGAGTCCAACTCTGTCACAGTCAGGAGCACAAACCCCAAAGTAGGGCCCACTGGCAAAGCACCAAACTCCAAAGCTATGTACTCTGGCCATAGGACCTGGGTGTCTCCAGAGCCCTTGGGAGCCCCACTATTTGAGGTAGTATCCACTTTGGCAGTATATGAGATCCTTCTGAGATGAGCATAACTGTTACCTCTGTGATGACCTCCCAACTCTCTTTGAATTCTCTTAGTCATGTAAACTCATTTGTCTTTACCTTTTCCCCCTTTTATTCAAGGTCTTTTTTCAGTTGCATTGCTAGTTGGTGCTTGGTAGTAATCCCTCAGTGCCAGGGAGGCTCATCACCGGGAGTCATGTCCCACACTGTAGGGAAGGTAATACATTCATATGCTGAGTTTGAATTAGAGAGAGGTTACATTTAAGCAACAAGGAGGTTCTCACGAGGCAGCCCTTAGGCACCCCACAATAGACTAAGTTTCTATTTCAACAGCATAGGCTCACAAGCATAGTGCTCAATACCAAGGGCCCTTCAGTCAATCATCTCACTCATAAGTCATTGCTACTCCATTAGAGAACATGACAGAGCTCTCCAGGATGGGAATTCAATGTTCTCTTGCTTGTTGTGTGAGTCTTCACCCACTGTGACAATGTCTCGAGAACATCTGAACATTTTTGTATACCTTATATGTATGCCCAGGTGAAATTCCTCAATGTATCCCCCATTACCGACACCCCACACCAGTGATCCTCCCCTACCCCAGTTGTAACACTTTAGTGATCCAAAGCTTCTTAAAAAATGAAGCCATTAAAATACCCAAATATATTTAATAGAAAAATAAAATAATAATGATAAATTTAAATGTAAGAAATAAAATACATGAAAATTAGAAAAAAACTAAAGCTAAAATAAAATTAAAAGTTTGGGATATTAAAAAATAATGAAAAGCATTTTTAAAAACTTTTGACATTTGCCTTTCATTACTGTAATATCTGGTGACCTGTCTGTACAGTGGCATTTTCTTCCATTTATTCCCTAGTTTCTTACTATTTTTCATTTTGTTTTCAAAGAAATTTTAGGTCACAGTAAAGTCACATACAGAATACATGGGACTCTCATATACCCAACATGCTGCCTTTTTCCTCCTTGCCATTTTAATACCTTTTTTTATTTGGATAGTACCTTTCTTAAAACTGATACATAAAAGTGAAACACAGCTACAGAACATGGTCAATGGTTTACATTATGGTTTACATTTTAGACCGCACACTTTTACAAATTTTGATGATATTTAACATGGCCTGTGTCCAACATTGTAAGATCATGTAGAACACTTCTATTGCCCAATAAATGCGCCCTGTTCAATCTATTCTATTCCTCACTCCCCCTCCACTCAGTGCCCATGTTGATAACCTGGCTTCACTCCTTGGATGACAAGACTTATAGTTACAAGCAACAACACTGAGGTCTCGACATACTGCTTTGTCCTCCCTATTAGGAACCACCCATGCTCTCGTGAGACCCCACTTCTCTATTGTGAGCAAATCAGTCCTCCCTAGTATGGGAATCCAACTCCTTCCCACTCATTATGTGGCTTTCCACCCACTGATAAAAAACATTATGACAAAATGATCACTCACACTATCCCTAGGGGACTGCTCCAGCTCCACACTCTCCCAAATTTCCCCCCATTCAACACTCTAAACCAGTAACCCTCCCTTGTCATATTGCCACAAGAGCATTCCCAACTTTGTACTTTCAATCACATACCCACAAATCTGCAGTGTTCACCTGGTCCCTCTCCCAAACCTCCACTAAGTACCCTGGACCTTCCAACCACCTTCCCCAATCAACCCACCTGTCAAACCTGTACCACATAATCCAATAATATCAGTACCTTCTTGTCATATCCCTTCAATATGCAAATACACACTTTCTCCTTACCATAGATTGCATCCGTATAGGTGTTGGCTCACATCTTTCTTCTTCCTTTCTATTTCCTGTAAATCTATCTTCCAGATAATAGCTCTCTGAGTCTGCTCAATTTGCTTAATTCATATTAGTGAGGTCATGTACTGTTCATCCTTCAATGCCTGGCTTGCTTCATTCAACATAAGGTCCTCAAGATTCATCCATGTTATCTCATGTGTTAGCATTGTATTTCTTCTTACAGCTGAGTAATATTCCATTGTATGTATGTACCACATTTTGTCTATCCATTCATCTGTTGATACGCATTTGGATTGATTCCAACTTTTGGTAATAATGAATAATGCCGCTCTGAAAATTGGTGTGCATATATCTATTCATGTCTTTGCTTTCATTTCTTTTGGGTATATACCCAGCAGTGGAGCTGCTCGATTATATGGCAGTTCTATAGTTAAAATTTTGAGGAACTGCCAAACTGTCCTCCACAATGGCTGGACCATTCTACATTCCCACCAGCAATGGATGAAGGATCCAATTCCTCCACATCCTCTCCAACACTCATAGTTCTTTGTTTTTTTAATAGCCAGCAGTCTAATGGATGTAACATGGTATCTCATTGTAGTTTTGATTTGCATTTCCCTAACACTAGTGATGCTAAGCATCTTTTCATATGCTTTTTAGCCATTTGAATTTTTTCCTTGGAGAAGTGTACTTTTCAGGTCGTTTTCCCATTTTTTTAAATGGGTTGTCTTTTTATTTTCAAGGTGTAGGTTTTCTTTATATATGCTGGATATTAGGCTCCTATCATAAATATAGTTGCCAAATATTTTCTCCCATTGCGTAGGCTGCCTTTTTATTTTCTTGATAACAGCTTTTGAGGTGCAAAAGATTTTAATTTTGCAGAGATCCCATTTATCTATTTTTCCTTTCTCTGCTTGTGTTTTGGTGTGAAGTTAATGAAACCATTTCCTATTACAATGTCCTGTAGATGCTTCCCTACATTATCATCCAAGATCTTTATGGTTTTGGCTCTTATATTTAGGTCTTTGATCCATCTTCAATTGATTTTTGTATACAGTGTGAGATTGTTCCTCTCTCATTCTTTAGGATATGGATATCCAGTTCTCCAAGCACCATTTGTTGAAGAGGGCGTTCTCTCCCAGTTGAGTGGACTTGGAGGCTTTGTCGAATATCAGATGAATGTATATGCAAGAATCTATATAAGAGCTCTCAATTTGGTTCTGTTTGTCAGTGTTTCTCTTCTTGTGCCAATACCATGCAGTTTTGATCACTGTAGATTTGTGGTATCTTTTAATGTCAAGTAGTGGGATACTTTCAATTTTGTTTTTCTTTTTCAATATATATTTGGCTATTCAGGGCAGCTTCCCTTCCAAATAAATTTTGTAGTTTGTTTTTCCAATTAATTAAAAAATGCTGTGTTTATTTTTATTGGAATTGCATTAAATCTGAGGATTAGCTTGGGTAGGATAGACATCTTATTGATGTTTAGTCTTCCTATCCTTGGACAGGGAATAGTCTTCCATTTATTTAAGTCTTCTGTGATTTCTTTTACCAGAGTTGTGCAGTTTTTTGTATATATGTCCTTTACATCTTTAAATTTATTTATAGGTATTTGATTCTTTTAATTACTATTGTAAATGGTGTCTTTTCTTGAATGCCCCCTCAGATTGCTCATTAGTGGTGTACATAAATGCTACTGATTTTTGAGCATTGGTATTATAGCCTGCAGCTTTACTGATCTCATTTATATGTTCTAGAAATTTTGTTATAGCTTTCTCAGGGTTTTCTATGTATAGGATCATGTTCTGCCAATAATGAATTTTTTTCTTCCTCCTTTTCCATTTGGATGCCTTTTATATCTTTTTATTGCCTCAGTTCTTGAGCAAGTACTTCTAACACAATATTAAATATTAGTGGTGAAAGTGGGCATCTTTGTCTTGTTGCCAAATTTAGAGGGAAACCTATTAGGATTTCACTATTGAAGATGATGTTAGCTGTGGGATTTTCATATATACTCTATAATATTTAGAAAGATTTCTTCTATTCCTATCTTTTGCAGTGTTTTTATTAGGAAAGGGTGCTGTATTTTATCAAATGCTTTTTCTGTTTTTATAGAGATGATCCTGTAATTTTTTTCTTTGGATCCGTTTATGTGGTGTATTGATTTTCTTATGTTGAAACATCTTTGCATATCCGGGATGAAACCCACTTGTTTATGGTGTATAATTCCTTTGATGTGTTGTTGAATGTGATTAGCAACTATTTTCTTAAGGATTTTTGCATCTTTATTGATTAGAGAGACTGGTCTATAATTTTCCTTTCTTGTGACATCTTTCTTTGTCTTTGGTATTAGGGTAATGTTGGCATCATAGAATGAGTTAAGCAATGTTCCTCTACTTCCATTTTCTTTGGAAGAGTTTAAGTAGGAATGCTGTTAGTTCTTGAATGTTTGGTAGAATTCACCTGTGAAGCCCTCTGGTCCTGGGCTCTTAGTTGGGAGGTTTTTAGATGACTGAGTCTATCTGTTTACCTGTAATTGGTCTGTTGAATTCATCAGTTTCTTCTTTCATCAATATAGGGCACTTGTGAGTTTCTAGGAATTTGTCCATTTCCTCTAAATGAGCTTTCTTGTTGGAATGTAATTTTTCAAAATATCCTATTATGATATTCTTTACCTCCATGGGGTCAGTGGTGATATCTCCTTCCTCTATTCTTATTTTATTTGTTTGCATCTTCTCTCTTTCTTTCTTTGTTATTCTGGCTAATGGTTTGTCCATTTTATTGATTTTCTCAAAGAACCAGCCTTTGGTTTTATTTATTTTTTCTAGTGTTTTCTTATTTTCTCTTTCTTTTTGTTGTGCTCTAATCATTGTTATTTCTTTCTTTCTAATTCCTTTGAGGTTAGTGTTGTTCTTCCAATTCCTCCAGGTGTGCAGTTAGGTCCTCAATTTTAACTCTTTCTTCTTTTTTTTGACACATGCATTTATGGGTATGAACTTTCTTCTCAGTACAGCTTTGCTGCATCCCATATGTTTTAATATATTGTGTTGTCATTTTCATTCGTTTCAAGGTAGTTATTGATTTCTTTTGAGATTTGTCGTTGACCCACTGTTTGTCTAAAAGTGTGTTGTTTAACTTCAATATCTTTGTGCCTAATCTGGTTCCCTGGTCCTTACTAATTTCCAATTTCTTTCTATTGTGGTCAGATAAATTACTTTGTATAATCACAATCTTTCTGAAATCATTGAGATTTTTTCTGTGGCCTAGCATGTAGTACATCTTGGGGTATGATCCATGTGCACACAAGAAGAATGTATATCTCTCAAGATTTAGGTTTGGTGTTCTATATATGTCTATTAAATCCAGATCCTCTAATGTATTAATCAAAGTCTTTTTTTATTGTTTCTTTGTCAAGACGTTCTCTCTAATGGTGATAATTGTGTATTAAAGTCCTCCAGTATAATTGTAGAGACATTTAATTATCCACTTAATTTTTCCAGTGTTTTTCTCATGTATTTTGAGGTACCCCTGTTAGATGCATGAATGTTTATGATTGTTCTTTCTTTTTGAAAGATTTCCCCTTTCACTAATATATGTTGTCAATCTTTGTCTCTTACCTTAGTTTTGCATTTAAATTCTATTTTTTCTGATATTATTATGGCTACTCCTCCCCATTTTTTGGTTATTGTTTGCTTGCAAGATTGTGTTCCAGCCATTCACTTTTAGATTTCTTGAATCCCTGTGTCTAAGGTGGGCTTCTTGTAGACAAAATGTAGGTGGATTATATTTTCTTATCCATTCTGCCAATCTGTGTCTCTTGATTGGTGAGTTTAATCCATTAACATTCAATGTTATTGCTCTCAAAGAATTACTTACATTAGCCATGTTTTCTTTGGGTTTATGAGTATATGTCTTCAAGTAGGCCTGCTGGAATTTATAGTATTTGGGTTGTGCTTCACTTCCTGGACTTGTACATCCATCTCCCTCAATAGGGTTGGGAAATTTTCAGCCATTATTTCATCCAAAACTCCTTCTGTCCTCTTTCCCTTTTCTTCTGCCACTGGGGTGCCTACAATGTGTATGTTTTTGAATTTTGTGTTGTCATTCAAATCCCTAATTCCCTGCTGGATTTTTCCTATCTTTTAATCTATCTGCTATCAAATATACTGTCTTCCACATGACTAATTCTTTCTTCCTTTTGTTCAAATCTACTATTATGTGCTTCCAGTGTCTTTTTGATTTCTTGTATTTATCACCATCATCTCCATTATCTTTTCATGTATGTTTACAATTTCTTCAGTATGTTCTACCAGTATCTTATTAATATCCTTAATCTCTTTCTGCACTTCATTACATTGGTCCATGGTATTTGTTTGGACAGCTTTGATTAGTTGTTCAATGTTCTGCACCTCTTCCTTGTTTTTAGTTTGGTCATTGGAATGGGCCATGTCTTTCTGTTTCTTAGTATGGTTTGTAATTTTTTGTTGCTTTCTGGTCATCTTTTTATCTTAATGAGTTTATTCGGTTGATTAGTTTCTCTCTTTACTCTAGGGTTTTATTCAATTGCTGTTTTTTTTTATGTGTGTGTTAATTTGGTCTCTTTCACACTTTGTTCTTTTTATTCTGTTTTGTTGCTGTTGTCTATGTTCCATTGAGGAATTTATCTCTTCATCCAACTCACTGCAGGTCGATGTACTGAAGCCTCTGTGGGTTCTGAAAAGACCTCACTCAGGCAGGATCTTGTCACTACTCAGCTGTTTTGTGTGTGTGTGTGTGTGTGTGATTAAGATCTGCCTATGTTCTTCTTTGGCTTCTTCACGTATCTTGCCCTCACTCTTCTGGGAGTTGATAAGCAGTGTCCTGGTTTACTGTTCTGCAAATTAGGTCCCCATGGCAGCCTGTAGGTTTTTTCTTTGTTGTTTTACTGTGAGCTAAGAATTATATATCTAACCCATCAACCAAGTTCCCACAACCCCCTATTTGTAAACTTTTAAGTCAAAATTTAATAGGAAAATTACAAATAAAATATATGCATCTGAAGAAAGAATAAGTGAACATGATAAGTGACCTGGAAAAAATTGCCAAGCATATTGCATGGTATTTCAGGAGAGTATGGAATATATGGGTAAAGCTAATGCATAAACAATATAGAATGATAACCTAGATGGTGTTTCAATGAGATTATTGTCACAAACCATTGTGCTCCAAAGTACTTATTAATTGCACAGGAAAAGATAAAATTTGCTAAACAAAAACCTTGCAGACAACATCTTTATAAGGGATTAAAGCTAAGCACACCAGTAGAAGGACTAAGCAATATCATGTGTTACTTTTTTGATGTATTTCTGTAAGATTGTTGCCAAAATACTATAACTTGATTCTTATCATGAACTAATATATTACACCAACAAAGAAAAAGAGAAAGAGAATACAATTTACAACACAGGGTAAATAATAAATACTTTATTATAGCATTCATACAAAGAGGGAGTAAAATGTTCTGCTCTCCACCTCAGAATTGAGGAAACAACTACCCTCCTTTCAGAATTAGTGGAATGTAGAGGATGCAGAAGTTAAAGAAGACAAGCATCAGCCTTGAGACAAAAGACACTATAAACAGGATGGTGGGGATCCTTATTCATTTATATTTATTGTATGTATTTATATGTGTATATATATAATATATATTCATTAAGTATAGATATTATACAATGGGAGCTTTTAAATTCTTCTTAAGAAGTTTCACAGACTACTGATGGCCTAGTTTACACTCAATTGGCAGAATATATGGAGGAAGAGTTCCTTGCTGAAGAATCTTACTCCATGATAAATATAGTAATGAAGACACTTAAAATCTCTTCATTCTTCCTCAATGAATACTCTTTCTGTTGAGAAAACAAATCCTTCTACATTGCACCCCCAATAATGTTCTCTTAATTATGAACTTATAGCTTAGTGAAAAGACTTTAATTTGAAAGATAATGTGTGTGTTTGTGGGTGTGAGTGGGTACAGAAAAGAAAAGAGGACACAGAGGGATCATAGGCATTAAAAGAACCAATTAAAAAGATAGGTCTGGGGAAGATGGTGGAGTAGGAAGCTCCAAGACTCCATTCTTCCACAAAAACAACTATTAAACAAGCAGGAAATCTCTTCAACAACTTTTTTGATAGTCCATAGGCAAGAAGAACACTGTACAGCATCCAGAAAAGAACAGGATGAGTAGGCTGATAAATTATTGTCTTTACAGTAAATCATATTCTCCACACAGCAGCTGCTAACACATAACCTCCACACATTTTTATTGTTGTGAAGCTGGATTATTATTAAATCTATTTTTTACAAATGAATTTCATTGTTATATATTGATAAAGCATAAATCCATCTGAAGTGTAAAACCAATATTATTTGGTGTAATCACATATTTGTGCATTTACCATTTCAATCATTCTTAGAATACTTTCATTATTCAATAATAATAATCAATAAAGCACACAAAAATAGGAGCTCAATGTGGGGCCCAGTCCCTGCCTAGCTTGATGGTAGCAGAAATAGATATAAAAATCCTCTTCTCCAATAACAGGTGTGAGCATAATCAATCACAGATCACAGTCTTTTGATTAGCAAATTTGTATGCCTTGAGACATGGTTCTGAGGTCAGCTATTGTTTCAACCTTCCCTGGTGTGGCACTTTGAAATTATTTATGAATTCCAAAAAGATGTATAGATCATGCTTGTAAACTAGTCTTTACCTCTGAGCATAAAAACCTTTCAATTTTATGAGATTCAGCTGAGATGTCTGATTAAATTATTTTAAGATTAGGGCTTTGATCCAACCACATCATTAGAGTGAAACTAAGCATTGAGGCCCAGTCAACTTGGTGGGCTGATAAAACAGACTCTCACATTAAGACACACAGATAAGAGAGGTGGAAGATGGCATTGGTTTAGGTGGGCATTCACCATTTCTCTCATGGAGGATGATTGATTGAGGACAGGACCCTGCCTGGGTGGTCTGTTCTGGGAACCGGCAGAGTGAGAACCTTGGGGACATCGATCTGGAGGGAACTGTATAGCGAGGTGCACTGCTCAATATAAAATCATGAGTTTCTTTTTCCCTACCTGGAAATTATGGACACAGATGGCTAAGCCCCATCCTTCAGGTAACCCAGTGAAAGGGAGCACTCTCTGAGAGTGGGAGGGTCCTGCCAAAAAGTGAGAGGTGTTTTTTGCTGTTGTTTTGGCTGCCTGGACCCCCTTGCAGCATTTTGGGAGCAAACCAGCTGGCTAGAAGTGGAGCCGGGCTGCAGGGGGAGGCGAATCTGCTTAGGAAGCCTGATTGAACTAATTGGTGTGGGACACAGAGGGTTGGCTTTGCAGGGGGTGGAGCCAGCCAATTTTATAGTTCCATACTGAGGATCAGAGTCTCAGCTCCCTTGGGGAGGTCAGGCATTGGGAAGTGTTTGATAAGTTTCCACAAGCTTATTTAGGGTTTCTTCATAGAAGAGGTAGTCCAGAAGAGACCTTCTTTTGGGTCCCTTATTTCTTAAAAAAAATTTTTAACTTAATTTAATCACTAAAATCTGCCTCAAAACCTGCAGAGATAAGGCTGCAGAGTAATTCATTGATGAACGCAGGCTGAGAGACTCCACAGGGACCCAAGAAGGAATGCTGTTTTTCCTTAGCTTTGTTTGACTGAATGCTTGTGTGTTTGTTTGGTTTTTCTTTGTCTGTTTGTTTCTTGCTTTTCTTTCCTCTTTCCCCCCCACCCCCATTTTTTTTTAAATTAGGTGCTGTTAGCTTCTTTCTTCTTTGCTGTGTTTCTTCTTCCTTGATTTTCCATTCTCTGTGTATAGTGATTTTGTCTACGAACGCTATCTCTTTTCTTTCCTTCATCTTTGCACCTTCTTGTTTCTGTTGTCCTTCTTACATTCCACCTTTTTTCATTAGTCCTCAACTTCACAGGTGTCCATTTCTATCTTGTCTATTCTGTTTTCTTTTTTTATTATTATTAACTTTTTTCCTTTCAACCCTTTCTTTACTCTTTCCCTCTCTCCTCATCATTCTGGCCTTTTAAACCATTCTATATATTTTTCTCTATTTGGTTTCCCATTCCATTTTAAATACGCCACATTTTTCCCCCTATTACTCTACACTGCCTATATGAGTTAAATATTCATTTTACTTAAGTTTGATATGACCCTTCTTCTAACTTTTATCAATATCACTATTATCCTTTTTCCTTTCTTATGTCTTTTGACTTCTCTGGCCCTAATCTTTTCCCTTCAGGAGAACATAGAAAAAATAAAGGAAATGCAAGAACAACAAAGTGTCAAAGAGAAAACACACACATAACCACCAGCTAAATAAACCCTACAGCAAAGAGAGAAGGTAATCAACTGAATAAATCCATCGAGATTAAATGATGATGAGAGGGCAACAAAACTATAAAACATATTGAGAAACAGGAAGCCATGGACCATTCCAGTGATCAAACTGAAAACCCAGAAGAGATGCAGAACATCGAACAACTAATCAAAGCTGTCGAACCAATTATCATGGACCACCTTAATGAAGTGAACAGATTAAGGATATTAAGAGGAAACTGGAAGAACATACTGAAGAAATTGTAAACATACATAAATAGATAACGGATATGATGGTGATGAAGGGCACAATCCAAGAAATAAAAATGATGCTGGATTCACATAACAGCAGATATGAATTGCCAGAAGACAGAATTAGTGATATGGAAGACATTATATTTGAAATCAAACTTACAGAAGAACAGATAGATAAAAAGATAGAAAAAATCCAGCAGGGACTTAGGGATTTAACTGACAACGCAAAATGCACAAACATATGCATTACAGGCATCCCAGAAGGAGAAGAGAAGGGAAAGGGAACAGAAGGAATGTTGAAGGGAGTAATGGCTGAAAACTTCCCAACCCTATTGAGGGAGATGGATGTATATGTGCAGGAAGCACAGCGCACCCCAAAGAGTATAAATCCCAACAGGCCAAATCCAAGATACATAATTATCAAAATGTCCAATGCTCAAGACAAAGAGAAAATACTCAAGGCAGCAAGAAAAAAGAGAACAAGAATATACAAGAGAAGCACAATAAGATTAAGTGCTGATTTCTCATCTGAAACCAGGGAAGCAAGAAGAGAGTTCTATAACATAGTCAAGGTACTAAAAGAAAAAAACTTCCAGCCACGAATTCACTATCTAGCAAGCTGGCTTTCAAACATAAAGGAGAGTTCAAAATATTCACAGATAAACAGAAATTAAGGGTAAATGCCAATAAGAGACCTACACTTCAAGAAATACTAAAGGAAGTTCTACAGGTTGAAAGGAAAAAACAGGAGAGAAAGAGATGGAGGAGAGTTTAAGAACAACTAAACAGACAAAAAGATAAATAAAAACAACATATGAATTACATAAACACAAAGAAAATATGGCTGATGTAAGAAATTCATTGAGAATAATAACACTGTAAGTTAATGAATTAAACTCACCACTCGAGAGACACAGATTGGCAGAATGGATAAGGATATATGACCCATTTATCTGCAAGAAACCCACCTTAGACCCAGTGATTCAAGGAGGCTGAAAGTGAATGACTGGAAAACAATTTTATCAGCAAATAATAACTTAAAAAGGGCAGGAGTAGTTATCCTAATATTAGAAAAAATAGACTTTAAATGCAAAACTATTGTAAGAGACAAAGATGGACACTATATATTAGTAAAGGGGATAATCTTCTAAGAGGAGAGAACAATCATAAATATTTATGCACCTAATCAGGGTGCCTCAAAATACATGAGAAAAACAGTGGAAAATCTAAGTGGAGAAATAAAGGCCTCTACACTTATAGTGGGGGATGTTAATACACCATTATCAACATTAGACAGAACATCTAGACAGAGAATCAATAAAGAAACAAAAACTCTGAATAATACATTAGAGGACTTGGACTTAATAGACATATACTGAATGTTACACACAAATAGAGCAGGATATACATTCTTCTCGAGTGCACATGGATCATGCTCCAAGATAGACCACATGCTAGGCCAAACAACAACTCTCAATGAATTCAGAAAGATTGAGATTATACAAAGTAATTTCTCTGACAAAATGGAGTGAAATTAGAAATCACTAAGGGCCAGAGAACCAGATTAGGAACAAAGATATAGAAGCTAAACAACACACTCTTAGACAAAGAGTTGGTCAGGGAGAAAATCCCAAAGAAATCACTAACTACCTCGAATCAAATACAAATGACAACACAACATATCAAATGCTATGGGATGTAGCCAAGGCTGTACTGAGAGGGAAATTCACAGCCATAAATGCATATATTAATAAAGAAGAATGAACTAAAATTGAAGACCTAACTGCACACCTGGAGGAACAGGATAAACAACAATAAACTAACTCCAAAACAAGTAGAAAGAAATAAACAACAAAGATTAGTTCAGAACTAAGTGAAATAGAAAATAAGAAAGCACTAGAAAAAATAAACAAAACCAAAATCTGGGTCTTTGAGAAGATCAATAAAATGGACAAACCTTTAGCCAGACTAACAAAGGAAAAGCAAAAACAGATGCAAATACACACCCACCGAAATAAAGAGTATCATAAGAGGATACTTTGATAGTATCCAAGAAGAATGATAATTTAGAGGAAATGGATAAATTCCTTTAAAGTCACAAAGAGCCAACATTGACGAAAGAAGAAATTGATGAACTCAATAGTCAAATTACAAGTAAAGAGATAGACGCAGTCATCAAAAACCTCACAACTAAGAAGAGCCCAGGACCAGATGGATTCACAGGTGAACTCTACGAAACATTCACGAAAGAGCTAACAGCAATTCTGCTTAAGGTCTTACAAAAAATAGAAGTAGAAGGAACATTGCCTAACTCATTCTATGATGCCAACATTACCTTAATACCAAAGCCAAACAAAGATACCACAAGAAACCAAAATTACAGACCAATTTACCTAATGAACCTATATGTTAAAATACGCAACAAAATACTTGCTAATCACATTCAACCACATTTCAAAAGAATTATACATCATGCCCAAGTGGGATTCATCTCAGGTATGCAAGGATGGTTTAACATAGGAAAATCAATCAACATAATACACCACATAAACAGATTGAAAGAAAAAAAATCACATGATCATCTCTATAGATGCAGAAAAAACATTCAAAAAATACAGCACACTTTCCTGATAAAAACACTGCAAAAGATAGGAATAGAAAAAAACTTTCTGAACATGATAAAGGGTATATATGAAAAACCCAAAGCTAACATCATCTTCAATGGTGAAATTCTAAAAGTGTTTCCTCTGAGATCGGGAACAAGACAAAATGCCCACTATTACCACTCCTATTTAACATTGTCTTAGAAGTAATTTTTTGAGCACTGAGGCAAGAAAAAGATATAAAAGGCATTCAAATTGGAAAAGAAGAAGTAAAAATTTCTTTATTTGCAGATGACATGATCCTATATGTAGAAAGCCCTGAGAAATCTACAATGAAGCTTCTAAAACTTATAAAAGAGTTCAGTAACATTGCCGGCTATAAGATCAATGCTCAAAAATCAGTAGCATTTCTGTACACCAATAACAAGTAATCTGAGGAGGAAATGGAGTAAAAAATACCATTTACAATAGTAACTAAAAGAATCAAGTTCCTAGGAATAAATTTAACTAAAGATGTAAAGGTTTATACACAGAAAACTACACAACACTGTTAAAGGAAATCAAAGAAGACTTAAATAAATGGAAGAATATTCCATGTTCATGGATAAGAAGACTAAACGTCACCAAGATACCTATCCTACCCAAACTAACCTACCAATTTAATGTAATCCCAATAAAAATCAATATTGTATGTTTTAAGGCACTGGAAAAACTAACTACAAAATTTATTTGGAAGGGTAAGAGGCCCCAAATCACCAAAGACATATTGAAAAAGAAAAATAAAGTTGGATGGATCACACTACCTGACTTTAAAACATACTAAAATGCTACAGTGGTGAACCGCATGGTATTGGCAGAAAGATAGACACATTGACCAATGCAAATTGGTCAATTTGAGAGCCCTGATATAAGTCCTCACATATATAGCCATCTGATATTTGACAAAGCCACCAAGCCCACTTGGTTGGGACAGAATGGCCTCTTCAACAAGTGGTGCACGGAGAACTGGATATCCATATCCAAAAGAATGAGAGAGGAACACCATTTCACACCTTATGCAAAAATCAACTCAAGATGGATCAAAAATTTAAATATAAGACCCAACACCATAAAAGACTTTGGAAAATAAAATAGGGAAGCGTCTACAGGACCTTGTAATAGGAAATGGTTTCCTGAACTTCGCAACCAAAGTGCGAGCAGCAAAAGAAAAAAATAGATAAATGGGATCTCCTTAAAATTAAAAACTCTTGCACCTCAAAGGTTGTTTTCAAGAAAATAAAAAGGCAGCCTACCCAATGGGAGAAAATATTTGCAAACACATATCTGATAGGAGCCTAATATCCTGCATATATAAAGAAATCCTACCACTGGGGAAAAAAAAAAAGACTTATAACCCATTTTAAAAATGGACAAGTGACCTGAAAAGACATTTCTCCAAGGAAGAAATACAAATGGTTAAAAAGACATGAAAAAATGTTTGAAATCTCTAGCTATTAGAGAATTGCAAGCCCAAACTACATTGAGATACCATCTTACACCTATTAGAATGGTGGCTATTAAAAAAAAGGAAGACTATAAGTGTTGGGTAAGATGTGAAGGAATGGGAATCCTCATCCACTGCTGGTGGGATTTTGGAACGGTCCAGCAACTGTGGAGGACAGTTTGGCGATTCCTCAAAAAACTAACTATAGATCTTCCATATGACCCAGCGATTCCACTGCTGGGTATACACCCAGAAGAACTTAAAGCAAAGACATGAACACATATATGCATATGAGTGTTCATAGCGGTATTGTTTACTATTGCCAAAAGCTGAAATCAACCAGGTGCCCATCAACAGATGAATGGATAAACAAAATGTGGTACATACATAGAATGGAATGTTACTCAGCTGTAAGAAGGAATAAAGTGATAACACACGGGATAACAAGGATGAATCTGGAAGACCTTATGTTTAGTAAAGCAGGCATTGAAGGATGAACAGTGCATGACCTCACTCATATGAATTAAGGAAACTGAGCAGTCTCTGAGAACTATTGTCTGAAAGATAGGTATACAAGAAAGAGAAAGAAAAAAGAAAATTTTGAACCATGACCCATATAGACATAAACTATGGTAAAGTGATAGAGTGTAGTTGTGTATTGAAGGGATAGGAGAGGAGGGTAGTGATATATTAGGTTGGGTGGTGCAGGGTTGACAGGTGCAGGTGGGTATATTGGGAAGGGTGGATTAGAATACCTAGTATACTGAGGGGAGAGCATTAATAGACAGGTGGACATCTCTTAAGAGCAAGGGCGGTTCCTAATAGTGGAATTAGGTCAAGAATAGTGTGTCATGACCTCTTGTTGCATGTAACTATGAATCTTGTCATCCATTGAGTCAAGCCAGGGGGTTGTCATGGGCCCTGGCAGGATGGGGAGGAAGGAACAGAATAGATCAAACAGGGAATATTTAGTGGTCAGTGGAAATGTTTTTCATTACCTTACAGTGATGGACAGAGGACATGGAAAATATCATCAAAATTTATAAAAGTGTATGATCTAAAATGTAAACCATAGTGTAAACCACTGAAAATGTTTAGTAGCTATGTTTCACTATCTGCATATGAGTTATAACAATGCTTCCATCCACATACAAAATGTTTTAATATGGGGTGAGGAAACAGGGAGTAGGTTGGGTATATGAGAGTGTCTTGTATACAGTGTGTAACTTTGCTGGGACCTAAAACTTCTTCGAAAATTAAATGAGAAATAATGAGACACTGGGGAGTGAGACAGGGAAGGTGCCAGGGTATAGACTGGACACCAGATATTGCAGTGATAAAAGGAAAAATGTCAAAAAAAATTTTTTTTTATTTTTTTCTCATTTTTGGAATAAACCGATCCTTTAATTTAGTTTAATTTTTAGGTTTTTTTTTAAGTTTTCATGTATTTTATCTCTTACATTTAAACATCATTATTATTTCATTTTCCTATTAATTGTATTTGGCTACTGTAGCCATTGGGTAATTTGATGTAATTATGAATTCCAAAAATATAATTAGACTATGGTTGTAAACTGATCTGTTAATCTGGGCATGATTCAGTTATGATTAGGGTGTCAACTGGGTCATGTTATAGGGTGTTGAGCCCCACCCTTTGGAGGGTAGGGAAAGAAAATATAAAAGGCATCACAAAGAACAGAGATGCAGAAGTTTTGAGTAGCAGTTTTGATGTTGGAGTTTTGATATTGGAGTTTTGATGTTGGAGAAAAGGCCCTGGGATAGAGACAAGCCGTTCACTGAGAGTTTACAGCTGGCCTTGAGGAGAGAAGCAAAACCTAGAGAGCCTCATAGTCTACAGCTGACCTTGTGGAGTAAACAGAGGCACTGAGCTGGGAGAGGAATGCAGCCACGGGAAGAGAGGAACCCAAGAACCCTGAACCGTCACAAACGTTGGCAGCTGTCTTGCTCCAACATGTGACAATGGACTTTGGTGAGGGAAGAAACTTATGCTTTATGGCCTGGTAACTGTGGACTTCTACCCCAAATAAATACCCTTTATAAAGACCAACCAATCTCTGGTATATTGCATTAGCGCCCCTTTGGCTGACTAATACAGAATTTGGTACCGAGGAGTGGGGGAGTGCTTTTCCATATACCAAAATGTTGCAATGGTTTTATAAATGGATAAGGGGTATTTTCTGGAGGAATTGTGAAATGCTTGATGGAAAAGGCCTAGATCACTTTGAAGATACTGTTGGTAGTAACATGGATGCTAAAGAATCTTTCTATGATGCCTTAGAAGTAAATGATGAAACTGTTATTGGAAACTGGAGGAAAGGTGATCCATGTTTTAAAATTGCAGCATATTTAGCAAAATTAACTCCTTTTGTTATATGGAAGACAGAATTTGAAAATGGCAAAATGGAGCATTTAGCTGAAGTACTTTCCAAAGTAAACCTGGAGAATGTGGCTTGGTTTCTCCTTGCAGCTTATAGCAAAATGCTAGATGAAAGAAATATGCTAATGACTGGACTTTGGGGCACAAAGAAAACAGAAACTGTATCCGGAATTCCTAAGTTTCTGGAAATCAAATTCCCAGATGAAAATGCCCCATTTGAAGACTTTACTAAACTTGGAACTTGTAAATCAGAATTGAAGATGCAGTTACCTAGGAAAGACTTTTGGAAAATCTTACTGTCTGATTGCTTGGACCCCTGCTTCCTGTATGCTAAAACAACAAAGTTTTTGAGAGAGCTGCATGAACAAAACCACTGTCAGCTTGGACAAAAGAGGACATGGAAAGGAGAGATTGAAGGAGAATCAGCTTTAAGAAGAAAACAGTGGAAGCTGAGATCTGGAATTAAAACATGGCCTTGGGCCAAGAGAGGAGTCTCACCCATGTGTATTGAGACAGTGAGTTTGCCCCAGTGGTTGAAGGGGGTAGATGTTTCCACCCGATGTTCAGGAAGAGTTTTGCCATCCCAGGGCACAGAGAGGGTGGAGCACATTCCTCAAAGATTAGGGTGGTTAAGGTCAACACCCCATAGGTCTGAGAGGGGAGCTCCTGTCCCCCATGGATTAGAGAAGGCCAGGTGGTCAACCCATTGCTCTGAGAATGTTGAAACTGTATGCCAAAGGTTAGGGAAGGCCAGGTGGTCAACTCTTTGCTCTGAGAGGGTTGAACCTTTATGCCAAATGTTAGGGGGAATGTTGTCTTCACCTCACTGTACTAGGGGCCTAAGACTCTCACCCAAAGATTGGGTAAGATTTGGCAATCACCCCAACACACTTGGAGGGTGAGGTCCAGAGCTTGGTTGACACCCAGATGCTTGATGAGGGTGGAACGAAGAAACTGACCATTGGGCAAGCCTGTGGAAAGGTTGGGTCCTCATGTGGCCCCAAGGAGAAGAAATCATAATCTTAAGAATGACTCTAAGATTTTGAAATCAAATGGAGGATGACCTGCAGGTTTACTGAACTGTAGAGGATCCATGAATCATGTTTAACATCCCAATTTCTCCTTATGATAATGAAAATGTTTATACTTTGTCTTTCCATTTGTGTATTGGAAGCAGTTAAATGGTTTTGTAAGTTTCAGAGGTCTACAGCAAATGGAATTTTGCCTGAAGACAAACTGTATTTCTTAAAACTGCATATGATATGATTTTGTACTTGAATTGTTACTGATTTAAGTTTTTTTGAATATTGTAATGTATTTTTGGAATTCAGACGGTGGAGTGTAGTCATTGGGTAATTTGATGTGATTATGAATTCCAAAAATATTATTGGATGATGCTTGTAAACTGATCTGTTAATCTGGGCATGATTAAGGTATGACTAGGGCATTGTCTGGGCCATGTCAGTAGAGCATTGAGCCCCACCCCTTGGTGGGTGGGAGAAGAAAATATAAAAGGCATCACAAAGAAAAGAGATGCAGCAGTTTTGAGTAGCAGTTTTGATGTTGGTGTTTTGATGTTGGAGATAAGGCTCTGGGATAGAGACAAGCCGTTCGCTAACAGTTTACTGCTGGCCTTGAGGAGAGAAGGAAAGCCTAGAGCACCTCATTGTCTATAGATGATTTTGTGGAGGAAACAGAAGTGCTGAGCCCGGAGAGAAATGCAGCCCCAGGAAGAGAGGAACCCAAGAAGCCTGAACCGTGGCAAACATCTGTAGCTGTCTTCCTCCAACACGTGACAATGGACTTTGGTGAGGGAAGAATCTTATGCTTTATGGCCTGGTAACTGTGGACTTCTACCCCTCATAAATATCTTTTATAAAGACCAACCAATCTCTGGTGTATTGCATTAGTGACCCTTCGGCTGGCTAATATAGCTATTGTATTGGCTTCATATTTAAAGAAGCTTTGGATCACAGAAGGGTTTCAACTGGGATGGGAGGTGATCATTGGTGGTGGGTGTCAGGGATGGGGGTGTGCATGGAAGGAAGTTCACCTGAACATTCATAAAAGGTATATAAAATTGTTCAAATGCTCATGGGGCATGGTCACAGTGGGCAGAGAACCACTCAATAATTGAGAGAATACTGTATTCCCATCCTGGAGAGCTCTGCCATATTCTCCAAGGGAGTAGCAACCGTCCCCCAAGTGCACAGGCAGTGTCTGGCAAAGGAAGATGATACACTGATGGGCTCTTGTTATTGATGACTAGCCTTATGAGTCTTGGCTCTTGAAATTGAAACTTAGACTATTCTTACAGGGTGTCTAAGGGTTGCCTCCTGAGAGCCTCCTTGTTGCTCAAATGTGGCCTCTCTTTAAGTCAAATTCAGCATATGAATGCATTGCCTTCCTCCCAGTGTGGAACATGACTCCTGGGGATGAACCTCCTTGGCCATAAGGGATTACTAACAAGTGCCAACGGGCAATACAACTAGAAAAAGACCTCAAATAAAAGGGGGAAAAGATAAAGATAAATGAGTTCATATGGCTAAGAGACTTCAAAGTGAGTCAGGAGGTTATCCCAGAGGTAATGCTTATGCACAACTTAATAAGACCTCATAGGCTTCCAATGTGGATACACTCCAAACAGAAGGGTTCCTGAGGGCTCTGGAGACACCCAGGTCCTATATAAGGGCAGATAGCCCCAGAATTTTGTGCCTTATCAGTGGGTCTTACTTTGGAATCCTTGCTCCTGAGAGTGAAAGAGTTGGACCCAAATATATCTTCCCTGCACATGGTCCATCTGTCCCTTCTGTTCAAACCTATATGTGGTGCCAGAGTTTGTAGGTGTACTTCCAGAGACCAGAGTCTTTGTGCCATCCATGTGCCAGCTGGGCTTGGAATGTTGGTGGAGATGCAACTCCTACTCAACAGCTGAATTGACTCACTCTGGACATCTGGTGGGGAGATGATGATGGACAATGGCCATCCCAGAGAATGAAGAGAGTCTGCAGCTGCAGGCAGGATAATCCCATCCATCTTATCCATGAGATATAAGCCCCCTCTCACTTGGAGATGGAGTGGACATCACCATCCCAGTCTCCTCAGGATTGGGGAAAGAGCTATGGACTAGAGTGGACTTACTGATATTCTTCTATAGACATATTGTGATTCACACAATGGAATTAATTACAACATTAATGTGGAGCCAGTGGCCACCAGATGCTTTAGGGGCAGGGAGAGGGAAAAGCAGTTGTAATACAGGGTTTTTTTTGGGACTTGGGAATTACCCTGAGTGACATTGCAATGACAGATATAGGCCTTTTTATATCATCATATAACATGCACAACTATGTGTGAGAGAGTGTGGTCTACAATGTGAACTATGGTCCATGCTTAGTGGCAAAGCCCCTAGATATGTATATCTATTGCAGGTACTATGATACACTAATGAAGGATGTTTATGTGGGAGGTTATGGGAGGAGTGGGAGGTAGAGCATATGGGAATCACTATAATTTTAGTGTAAAACTTATGTAATCTATGTATCTTTAAAAAAATAAAAAAATTATTATATATTTTAAAAAAAGAAACACAGAGAAGATAAACAGAGTATCCTGTGGCCCCAGGAAGAGAGATGAGCCTGTTAGTTTATAGCTGACCTTGTAAAGAGAACAGAGCAGCTGAGCCCAGCAAGAAATGAATTCCAGAGGTAAAGAGATGAGCCATCTGTGAGCCTACACTGAGATTGGAAGAAGTTGGTACCACAGAACCTTAAACGGAAAGAGAAAGGCTGAACACTTGCAGATATCACCTGCCATTTGCCTCAAAGTGTGGCAATAAACTTTGGATGAGGAAGTGCCCTTATGGTACCTTGAGTTGGACTCCTTAAGGCCTTGTAATGTAAGCTTTTACCCTAAATAAATACTCTTTGTAAAAGACAACAGATTTCTGATACTTTTCACCTGCACCCCTTTTGCTAATACACTTGGACAAATGTGTCAGAAGCCATTGTTTCAATTATTTGTAGACAGAGGCATATCTGTTGGAGATTCAAAGATGCAGCACTTCCTCAGGTGTGTTGGGTCATTTAGCTGAATAGCTGAATTTGCTGGGAATGCAAGGAAAGCCCAGTTTTGTGGATCTGTCAGACAAGATTTGGGAAGCTTTCTGACCAGTTCCCCAGGGTCCTTAGCAGTCAGTCTGTGCCCCATTCATGGGCCCTTGTCTCTGTTTTGTTTGGAAAAGACTTATTTGGGAAATTCATTTCTGGGGTTACCCTCCTACCATAATTTACCATCCAGGATAAAGAAGGGGATGACAATGAAAGAAGTTCATAAAGCAATAGAAGAAAACAATCTGGGAAAAAGGCCTGTTAGCTTAAAACATCCAGGAGAAGGATTTCTATCTCCTGTGAAACAAATGGAGCAACAAAGTCTTCTAAATAGTGGAACTCCAAAACAACTAACAACAAAAGCACTGGAGAATATAAAGGCCTATAAAGAAAGGGAAAACCCAGCACATTGTCTTCACCTGGGGCAGACCTCACTAAGAGGGCTGAAACTCAATAAAGTGCATTTCATCACCAGAATATTACAAAATGATGAAACAAACATCCCAGGGAATAAATTCCAGAGATAAGATTTTAAAATATTAAAATATGCAGTGTACAACAAGAGTACAAGACAAAGAAACAGAGAAAGATGGCCCATTCAAAAGAAGGGGAATAAAAATACAGAAAAAAAGAGAAGTAAATGAGAATGTGGACATACAGAAAAATGCTTTAAAAATTATATTAAAAATATCATGGAAATGAATGAAAGTACAGAAAAGGAACCAAAGAATAACAGTAAACATGACTTAGCATTATGAGAGTCTAAGAAAGACATAGACTCTCCTTTAAAAGGAACTAATATCCAAAAGAATGAGGTTGGATCACTTACGTATGTACTATACAAAAATTAACTGAAGATAAATATAAGAGTCAAGACCATAAGACCCAAAGCATGAACAATGAAAGAAAAAATAGATAAATAGGCTTCCTTCAAATTATAAAAACAAAACAAAACAAAAACTTTTGCCTTTCAAAGGAATTTCTCAAGAAAGTAAAAATGGAGCCTACTCAATGGGAGAAACTACTTGGGGACCATTTACCTGATAAAAGCATAATATCCAGCATATGTAAAGAAATCCTACATCTCAAAAATAAAATGGCAAACAATCCATTTTAAAAATGGGAAAATATTTGAATAGACACTTTTCCAGTGATGAAACACAAATGGCTAAAAAGCACATGAAAAGATGTTCAACATCACTAGCTATTAGGGAAATGCAAATCAAAACTACAATGACATATCATCTTACACCTTTTAGACTGAGGGCATTTGAAAAAAAAAAAACAGGGAACTACAAGTTGGAGAGGCGGTGGAGGAAAGGGAACACTCATCCAGTGCTGGTGGTTATATTGAATGGTGCAGGCATTGTGAAAGACAGTTCAGTGGTTTCTCAGGAAGCTAACTATAGAACTGCCATATGATCCAGCAATCCCACTGCTGCACATATACAAAGAAGAATTGAAAGCGGGGACATAGACAGATACACGCACACCAATGTTCAAAGCAGCATTATTCACTATTGCCCAAAGTTGGAAGCAAAACATGTCCATTAACAGATGAATGGATAAGCAAACTTTGGTATATCCATACATTAGAATATTGCTGAGCTGTAAGAAGGAATGCAGTATTCACACATGGGACAACATGGATGAATTTTGAATACCTAATGTTGACAGAAGTAAGCCACTTATGAGGGACACATATTACATAACCTCATAGATATGAACCAAGCAATTTGAGCAGACTCAGAGCTAGATTCTGGAAGATAGGTTTTCAGGAGACAGAAAGAATGTAAAGTGTGCTGAGTCACTTCTTAACATGGCAAAAGTCTATGAAAAGTTGGAATTGGATGGTTTGGCAATGCATTGAAATGATTGTGGTGCAGAAATGTGAGTGGGGTTGACAGTGCTGCTATGTGAAGGTGAGTAGGGATGGGCAGTTGAGTTAGACTATCCATGGAACTAGTGGGAGGGCTGGAGGAAGGAAGAGGTGATCTCTGGGGATTTGTAGGTCTGTGATTAAGATTACAATGGTGGGAATATGCTTTTGGCAAAATGGCAGGGGAGGATTCTTGGTGAGAGTGTTCAAGGTTGGGAGATATATAGGATAGGGTGCTCCTGGGTCATGCTTCTATGGAATATGAAATTACTCACCTTGTCCTAGGATGTTGTCCCCATCGGTTGAGACCCACACAATAAACAATAAAATATTAAACTCCCATTCTGGGAAGTCCTACTATATTCTCAATTAGAGGAACAAGAATCTTTTGAGAATGTAAGAATTGCCTAATAAAAGACAAAAGACCAATATGTCAAGCCTACAATATTATTTCATGTAAATATGAACCTTATTCTTCCAAGGTTGAGACTTAGTGGTTACCATAGGTTTCTATGGGAGAGGGAAAGAAGAATAAAACAGGTGAAACATAGGGCATTTTAAGGACATTGGAATTGTTCTGCATGATATTGTAATAATAGATACTGGACATTATAAGTTTTGTCAAAACCTATAAAAGTACACAGTGCAAAATGTAAACCATATGTAAACCATTGACCATGGTTAGAAGCAATGCTTCAATATTTGTACATCAATTGTAACAAATGTAACATACTCATGTAAGATGTTTTTAATAAGGGAGAGTTGGAGAAGGTGTAGGGGTTGGGTATATGGGATTCCCGTATATTTTCTATATTGCTTTTCTGTAACCTAAAATTTCTTTGAAAATAAAGTGAAAAAAAAGATGCTGGGGGAACTTATGAAAGATATTGTCACTGTACATGAAAGATAACATTGAATGGTGATGAAACAATCAAAATTGTATTTTATTTATTATTTCATTACTATTATTACTTATTAATTTTGTTTACTTGGTTTTGCTTTGTTTGGGAAGAGGTTTTGGATTGTGGAAATGTCACAGCAGTAGCAGGGAGTATCACTGATTAGGGTGTCAGTGGTGGGGATATGCGTGGGGAGGTGGGCACCTGGTACATGTCTCTATGGAATATGAATTTGTTCAACTGGTCATGGGGTATTGTCTCACAGGTGGACACCCACACAATAACCATAAGGATATTGAATTCCCATCCTGGGGAGTAATGTTACATTCTTCAATGGAGTGGCAAGAATCCCTAGATTATATGGGCAGAGCTTAGCAAAGAAGGAAAGACCAATATGCCAGGCCCTTGGTATTGGTGCTTGTACTTATGAACCTTGTTCTTATGAAATTAAATCTTTATCTAGTATTATATATTACCTAAGAGTTACTTCCTGAAAGTCTCCTTGTTGCTCAAATATGGCCTCTCTCTAAACCAAACTCAGAATATAAATTCACTACCTCTGGTTTGGCACACGGGGATAAGCCTCTCTGGAGTTGAGGGATTAGTACCAAATGCCAACTAACAATGCATTTGGGAAAAGACCTAGACCAAATAGGGTACATATTAAACACAAATGAGTTTTTATGGCTAAGAGATATCAAAGTGAGTTGGGAGGTCATTCAAGAGGATATGCTTATACATATCTCAAGGCCATCTCACTGAATGCCACAGTAAGCCGTGCTTCAAGCAGGATTCTCTGGGCTCTAGAGACAGCTAGACATTATAGGCAGGGCAGGCTATCTCAGGAATTTGGCACCCTATCAATGGGCCTTACCTTTGAATATATGCTCCCCAATATAACAGAATTACACTCATTTATAATTTCCCTACACATGACTATTATTCTCCTTGTATTTGAGCATATTATTAACACTATCTCCAGCAAATAGGTGTCCCAGAGATTTAATCTTCCAACTGGTCATATACCGGTTGAGTCCTGAGTCTCAGGAGAGATGAAGCCAATATTTACTCTCCAGTTCATCAGACTCACCCAGGACAACTAACAAAAAGATGATGATGGAAAACACCCATCCCAAAAAATCAGAGATCTACACCTGCAAGCAAGACATCTCCACCCATCTATCCCTTTTGATTTAAGCACCCTCTCAATCAGAAGCAGAGTGAGTATCAATATCCCCAAATCCTCAAGACTGAGGAATGAACAAACATAATGTGGAATGCAACTATGGACTAAAGTAGACTTATTTTTCTAGCAATGGAAGTACTTGTAATATTGATATAAAAGTAACAGTCACCAGAGTTTCTGAGGGGAGGAGGAGAGAAAAACATTTAGAACAAGGAACATTTCTGGGATACTGGAATTGCTCTGTATGATATTGTTAAGAATGTTACAGGTCATTATACATTTTTTCAAAACCTATAAAATGGTGCAGTGTAAAGTTTAAGCCATAATGTAATCTATAGACCATGGTTAGTAGCAATGCTTCAATGTGTGGAAATCATTTGTAACCAATGCAGCACACTAATGAAAGATTTTGTTAATGGAGAAAAGAGTGGGGGGTGTGAGTGGAGTATATGGGAATCCCCCTATATTTTTCATGTAAATTTTAAGTAATTAAAGACTTTTAAAAATAAAATTAATATTTATAAAAGTAATAAAGACTTCAAATCAGAGACCTAACCGGAAATAATAAAAGAAACAATAGAGAGAATAAAAAAAAACAAAAATTTTTTCTTTGAAATGATCAATAAAATTAACACACATTTAGCTAGACTGATAAAGTAAAAAAGAGATAAAATAGAAATAAAGAGAATCAGAAATGAATAGGGAGTCATTACTACTGACACAGCTGAAATAAAATGTATTATAAGAAGATACCATAACAACTCTATGCCAATAAATTAGATAACCAAGATGAAATGGGCAAATTCTTAGAAACACATAAACTACCTTACATTGACTCAAGAAAAATATAAGACATGTCAACTAAAGAATTACTAGTCAAAAGACTGAATCAGGGAGAACTTCTGGGGAAGATGATGGAGTAGGGAGCTACAAGAGTCACTCCTTCTCCAAAAACAGCTAGTGAACATACAGAAACTCGGAAACAACCTTTCTGGGCCTCCATAAGCCAGCTGAGAATTGTACAGCTTTCAAGGAAGAGGGAGACAAAAATATTGACAAACTAATGAAAAAAAAAAACCCACAAAAAACTGTGAATAACTTTATGGCAGGAGCTGTCACCCACCCTCAAGGTGTGCTGCCTTGGGTCAAGTTATTGCTAGGCTACTGCAGAGGGAGAGTGATATGGAAACTGTCTCCCTAAGAACATGGGGAGAAACAGCTGAGTCTTTTTTGATTTTTTGGTCCTGGCTCTGAATTGCCAATGCAAGGACCGTTGCAGCAATCACTTTAACCCCAGGCAAAAGGGGTGGAGCTGGTGGAGGTTTAAAGAAAAACTGCCACCTTAGAACAAAGAACAGAGAAATTTTCTGGGCAGGCAAGGAAAATTCAGATTTGCGAAGCTGACAAAATTTCTTGGCATATTCCCAGACCCTATCACTAAGACACTTCGGAACTGGTCTGCACTCCTTTCAAGAGTTTCTGGCCTTCTTTTGGCTGAGAAAAACTGACTTGGGAAAATCCATTCAAGTTGACTCTCCTCTCAGAATCTTCTCTCCATGCAAAAGCAGCTAGAGGCAAAAAAAGAATAGTAAAATAATTATAAAGGCAAAACAAAAAACAAAAAGAACAGATTAAAATTCCCAGAGAAGGAGCAGAGGAAAGGAAGCTTTCTCCTGGCAGTGAAACAATTGCACAAAAAGTGCAATATTAAAATTTGTAATGTATATCTAAGGTAAGACTCAGATGAGGAAGAAATGAGAAAATCTGCTCAAGCAGTGACTATTCTAAAGATCTAGGATAAGTTTTATCAAGGGCCAAAGAAGAGTTAAAACACAAAACCGTTCAACATTAAATTCCAAAGCAAAAGGAAGAAACTTCAAATTTATATCATCAAAGTAAACAGATGCTTAGAAATCAGAAAAAAATGATAAAAAACCATACTATGAAAAATTAGGATATCACACTGTTAAGGGAATGAATTAATGTTGAAGAGAAGATGTAGAATTTGGAACAACTAATTTAAAAAGTCTCAAAGAAGTTCAAACACATCTAAATTAATTCAAGGAGATGAAGAAAATACGCATAAAGACATAAAGGATAGGAAGAAGACATGAGGAATGCATAAAGAAACATTGGAAAGCATGAATGAAAAATAACAACTTATGGGACTAGAAAGGACAATAAAGGAGTTTTTAAATTCACTAGAGGCATACAACAACAGATGTGAAATGGCAAGAATTAAGTTTTACTAAACTACAAGATAGGGCATCCAAAGTTTTAGATACAGAAGAACAGATAAAGAAAAGAATAGAAAAAAATTAGCATCGTCATATATTTTGAGACTGTAGAATAAAAGATTATCAGTAATGGTAAATACAACGGTAAAAGAGAGACAAAATAATATATAATATTAAAACAAATGACAAAATATTTGAAGTAAGTATTACCTTTACAATAACATTGAATATTAATGGATTAAACTCCCCAATCAAAAGACAGATTGGCAAAATTGTTAAAAATGTGTGATCCATGTATATGATGGCTACAAGATATTCACCTTAGAGCCAAGGGCACAAATAGCATGGAAATGAAAGTTAGGGAAAAGATTTTCTACAAAAGCAGAAGCTAAAACGAGCTGGAGTAGTTGTACAAATATCAGACAAAATAGGCTTTAAATGCAAAACAGTTATAAGAATCGAGAAGGGCACTATATAATAAAAGACAGGACAACCCACCAAAAGAAACAGCAATCATAAATATTTATGCACCTAACCATGGCACTCCAAAGTACGTAAGGTAAAAATAGATGTCTTTACAATAATAGTTGGAAAATGCAGTACATCCCTTTCTTCAATAGGAAGAACATCTGGAGAGGACTTACACAAAACAGAGAACTTGAATAATACAATAAATGGACTAAAACTAATAGACATATACAGAACATTGCACACCAAAGTGGCAGGTATGCATTATTCTAAAGTACTCATGGGTCATTCTTCAGGTTAGAAAACATATTAGATCACAAAACCAGTCTCAATAAATTTAAAAAGATTGAAAATATACTAAGCACTTTATTTGTCAACAATGGAATGAAGCTTGAAATCAATTAAAGTGGAGAACAGGAAAACCCACAAAATAATGAGTTAAATAACACTCTTAATCAATGGGTCAAAGCAGAAATTGCAAGAGAAGTTGGTAAATAACTCAAGATGAAATGAAAAGAAGAATGCAACATATCAAAACTTATGGGATGCAGTGAAAGTATTTCTGAGAGAGTAATTTATAGCCTGAAATGTCTAGATTTTAAAAATAAGAAAGAGATAAAAACAAAGACCTAACTATGCACATGGAGGAAATCGAAAAAGAACGGCAATTTAATTTCAAAACAAGGAGAGGGAAACAAATAAAGATCAAAACACAAATAAATGAAATTGGGAATAAAAGACAATAGAGAGAATTGACAAAAACAAAAGTTGGTTCTTTGAGAAGAAGAATAAAATTGACAAATCCTTAGCTAGATTGACAAAGAAAAATGTACTAGTACTAGCACTAGTACTAGCACTGCAGAAATAAAAATGTAATAAGAGAATTCTATTAAAAATATATGAAAATAAATTAGATCACTTAGATGAAATGGACAAATTCCTAGAAACACATGAACAAATTACACTGACTCTAAAAGAAATAGATGGCCCCAAAAGAACAATTACAAATAAAAAGATTGAATCAGTCATTGAAAACTTCTCAAAAAGTAAAATCTCAGAAGCAGATGGCATCACAAGAGAAATCTACCAATGATTCCAATAAGAATTAATGCTAATCCTCTTCAAACTCTTCCAAAAAATTGAAGAGGAGGGAGCACTACTTAACTCATCCTGTGAAACCTACATCACTGTAGCAACAAAGCCAGATAAAGATACTAAAATAGAAGAAAAATATAGAGCCATTTCTCTAATGAATATAGATTTAAAATGCACAGAAAAATACTAAAAGCCTCTCGCAAAATACTAGCAAGTCTACTCATCTGGGACACAATAGACTTTTCAACAAAAAGGTGCTGGTAGAACAGGATTTCCATATCCACAAAAATGAGATAGGACTCCATCTCACACTTTTTACAAAATCAACGCAAAATGGATGAAAGACCTAAATATAAGAGGCAGGACCTTCAAATTCCTAGAAAAAAAGTAGGCATGTATCTTAAAAATCTTATAATAGGCGATACTTTATTATACTTTGCACCCAAAGCAAAAGCAACAAAAAATATATAGTTAAATGTGATCTCTTCAAAATAAAAATATTTTGAGCTTCAATGGACATTGTCAAGAAAGGGAAAACATAGCTTGCTCAATGGGAAAATATTTTGAAACCTCATATCTGATAAAGGTTTAATATCCAGAATATATAAATAAACCCTACAACTCAACATTGAATAGGCAACTCAATTAAAAATGGGCAATAGAAATCAATAGGTATTTTCCAGAAGAGGAAATGCAAAGGGCTGTAAAGCATATGAGAAGACTCTCAACATCACTAGCTACTAGAGAAATAAAAGTCAAAAGCACAAGGAAATATCATTTCACTGCTATGAGAATGGACACCATTTTTAAAAAATGGAGATCTTCAAGAATTGAAGAGGATGTGGAGAAATAGGAACACACTTCACTGTTGCTATAAAAGTAAAATGGTGTAGCTACAATGGAAGATAGTTTTGGGGATCCTCATGAAACTATTGACTTGCCATATGCTCTAGCAATCTCAATACTAGCAGGGACTCTAACAGATATTTGCATTCTGATGCTTTTGGAGACATTATTCACAACTGCAAAAAGACAGAAACAAACAAAGCATACATAAACTAATAAACGGTTAAACAAAATGTGGTATATACATACAAGGGGAATATTATTTAGCTGTAAGAAGGGATGTAGTTCTGATAAATGCAAAAACATGGATGAACCTTGAGAATATTTTTTGAGAGAAATAAGGCAGACATAAAAAGACAAATAAGGTATGATCTACCGAATATGAACTAATTATAAGCAAACTGATAGAGTTAGAATCTAAAATAGAAATTACAAGGAGATAGAATGTTGTAGAGAATAGGGAACTGATGCTTAATTTACACAAAATTTCCAATTAGGAATATTGTAAATGTTTGGAAATGGATAGAGGTGATGGTAGCACATTATGTTAGATGTAGGCTTTTGGTAGATGTCCTTTACCAGATTCAGGAAATACATTTCCATTTCTAGTTTGTTGAAACTTTATATCAGGGAAGGTTTTGGACTTTTTCAAAGTGTTTTATGCATATATTGAGATTATCTTGGATATTTCCTTCTTTTTAAAAAATGAGTTTTATTGATAGATATTAATAAAGCATAAATCCATCTAAGTTTGCAATCAATGGTATTTGGTGTAATCACATATTTGTGACTTAATCACTTCAATGATTCTTAGAGCACTTACATTAGTCCAATAATAGTAATAAACAGAAAAACAATGAAACAAAACTCTCAATCTCTCTATGCTTCCCCTTCCATACATAGCTACTATTCTGTTTCTTTCTCTCTAGTATATTTGCATTTTTCTTTCATAAAAACAGTTTATATATGCAATATCACCCATATTCATGTTTTACATGAGGTTTTACTATCTTATACAGTTCCATGTTGCATTTTTTACCTTTCCTTATCATAATAAACATGACCATGGCCTTTTGCTTTCAACCACTGTTATACCCATATAATAGTTCTGCAAGTTACAAACACCATGATTTGTTTTCCACATTTCTATTCATTTCCAAATATTTAAAAACAATTTTTTACCAGTTCTGCACAGATTAACCCTCAGCTTTCCATTCTCTGCCCTCCTCCTATTTTCTGGTTACATATATTCTAATTAACTAAATGAGTTTACACAATATATTTCATTCATAAGAGTGCAATCATACGTCATTTGTCCTTTGTATCTTGCTTGATTCACTCAACATAATATCATCCAGGTTCATCCCTGCTGTCACATGCTTCACAACTTCATTTCTTCTCATAGATGTATAATATTCCATCTTGTGTTTATACCACAATTTCTTTATCCATTCATCATTTGATGGACACCTGAGTTGTTTCCATCTTTTGGCAATTGTGAATAAGGATGCTATGAACATTGATGTGCAAATGTCTGTCTGAGTCTCTGCTCTCACTTCTTCTGAGTATATACATAGTAATAGTATTGCTGCGTCACATGGCAAGTCTATATTCAACTTCCTTAGGAAATGCCTAACAGTCCTCCACTGTGACTGTACAATCTTACATTTACACTAACAGTGAATAAACATTCTTATCTCTCCAAATCCTCTCCAACATTTACAGTTTTCTGACTTTTTAAATAGTAGTCAGTCTAATAATTGTGAAATAATATCTCACATTTCACAATTAAAATTGTAATTTTGATTTGAATTTCCCTAATCACTAGTGATTTTCAAACTTTTTTCCATGTGTTTCTTCACCATTTGTATTTATTCTTTGGACAGTTGTCTTTTCAAGTCTTGTGCATGTTTGTTAATCCTGTTGCTTACTTTTTCTTTTTGAGTTGTATGATCACTTTGTATATCATGGATATTAAAAATTTATTAGATATGTGATTGCCCAATATTTTCTCCCATTGTTTCTGCTGCCTTTTCAATGTTTTGACAAAGTCCTTTGAGGTGCAAAAGTGTTGAATTTTGAAGAGGTCCCACTTATTCAATTTTTTCTTTTGATGTTCATGCTTTGGGAGCAAGGCTTAAGAAAACAGCACTTACTAAAAAATCTTGAAGATGTTTTCCTACATTTTCTTCTTGGAGTTTTATGGCCGTTGCTTCTAAAAATGTGTTGGAAAAAGTCAATAGTCTTTCACAAGTTATTAAAAATAAAAGCTATCAGTAAATTATAGAGGAAAGAAATGTTGTAAATTTGATAATGGCTTCTTAAATAATCAAAAACAAAGAAACTATACTAAACATAAGAAAACAGTGAAAAAGTGAATTATTCTTCTTATGTTTATGGAAATGAAAGGATATCCAATCTGAACATTTTATCATATGTAAATATATGAAGTATAATAAAGCAAGGGAAAGCAGGCACTATAGAAGAAGATATATTGATTATAAAGGAACATGGAAATTTCTCTATACTTGCAAATAATATACGTGTGTGTGTGTATATATATATATATATAACCATAATAATAAACCAAAAAACTATCAGACTTGTAAATGAGTTTGATAATAGGTAATGAACCAATGTGCAACAATTGATTATATTTTTAGATTCTAACACAAAAAATTCAAAATTATATTTCAAAATATCACTTATATCCATATCAAAAACATCAAATGATTAGGGAAAAATTTGCACCATATAAGAAAGATCTTTGTACTTAATATCAGGAAATATTGCTAAGAGAAATTAAAGAAAGCTTAAGATATGGTGAAGTACGCCATATTCATGTATCAGATCGTATAAAATATCATCACATTGTGTGTGTATGTGTATGTATGTATTAACCTAAGTCACCATACCTGAAGTACATCTCATTCTCATAAGAATTCTACCCAGCTTGTTTACATGTAAGCAATCACCAACTGAGGAGGGGGGCACCATTTTAAAACAGAGCCAGCCAATTTTATGTTAGTGTTACTTTGCCCATCCCTGTGCACTTCCCTCCAAGATCACAATATGAAGCACATGTACACACCCAACACTCTCTCTGTGCATTGTGGCACTTCTGGTACATTCTATGTAGCCTTGCATAAGTATGAAAGGCCCTGTCCTGGGACTGGAGCTGTGAGCATAATAAATCTCTAAAATATTTCCAGTCTCCTGTTTTGCATGTGGACTTACTACATTTCAGCATGATAAATAAGTAATAGTGTATGTATGGGTGTTTAAAACAGTAGACTATTTCCTAAAATTATTTGGAAATGCAAAGGTTTTATATTTGGCAATATCATTTTGGAAAACTAAGGCAAAGTTGGAGTACTTTTAATATCTGATTTCATGTTTAAACATAAAGCTATGGTAATGATGACTGTATTATTTACATAAATGTAAAAAAATTGTTCTAATAGTCCAAAATAGATCCACATATTTATAGTCAACTGCTTTTCAAAAAAATCTCAATAAAAATAACTAGGGAAACTGTGGGATTTTTTAAAAGTGTATAGAAAATCCACTGAGAAAAAAAGAAAATTACTCTCTAATGTTTCTTCATGGTAAGCACAAAATTCACTAGAAAATGTTTATTGAGCTACATGTAAACAGTAAAACAACACAATTTCCAGGTGAAAATAGGTAAGAAATTCTTCACCAACTTGAAATATGCAAAGATATCTTATATAAGACACAGACTAAAAACATAAGCCATGAAAGTAGAATTAGACAATATTGAATTTATGAAAAATTAAGTTATTACACTCTTTAATAAACACTGTTAAGAGTATGAAAAACCAAGCCCCAAAATGAAAATGTGAGAGTGTGTATATCTTACAAAAAAAAACACTGATTTTAAGGCTAATATCAGAAACGACTATAACTTAATAATATGAAGACAAACCACCTAATTAAATTGTGCACAAGACTTGGATAGACTTTTGCCAAAAGTTTCAAAAGAATGTCCAGTAAAATCATGAAAAGATACTTGCTGTCATTAGTCATCAAAGAAATGTAAAGTGAGACAAAATGAGCCATACTAAGCAAGCATTAGACCTGCTAAAATTCAAGACTGATGAATACCAAGTATAAGTGAGTATGTGGAGAATCGAATATTCCTTACTGCTGATATGAATGTAAAAAGGTTCAATAACCTTGGATAATTTTGGGCAATTTACTATAAATTTAAATATGTGCTTTCCATATAACCCAGCAATTGCACACCTAGGTATTTACTTAAGAGAAAGAAAATACATGTGCATACAAACATCTATAAAATGATGTGCATAGAAGTTTTTTTGTTTTCCCCAAATTGTAAATAATCTAAATATCTGTCAACAAATCAGTGGATAATTATATTTAGTATAGTTATTTAGTGGAATAAAACTGATCTTGAAAAGGGAACAGACTAATTCACAATACACACATCATGGAATAATCTTTAACATATTATGCTGGGTGAATGAAGACAAATCAAAGAATATACATACATACACTTTTTTTGTTTTGTTTTTTGTTGCTTTATAGTGCTTTGCAGATATTATTTTTTTAAGTAATTGAAGATTTGTGAAAATCCTTTTTTTGAGCAAGTCTCCATTTTTCCAACATCACGTGCTTACTTTGTGTCTCTGCTTCATATTTTGGAAATGCTCAAAATGTTTACTTCTTTTCCATTATTATTATATCTGGTATGGTGATCTGTGATCTGTGATCTTTGAAGTTACTATTGTAATTGTTTTGGGTTGCCAGAAACTGTGACCATATAAGAAGGAAAACTTAATAAATATGTGTTTCCTGACTAGCCAATCCCTTGTCTACCTCCTTTGGACTTCCATATTGTTTGAGACAAAATAATATTGGAGTGAGGCCTATCAAAATCCCAACGATATACTCTAAGCATTCGAGTAAAAGGAACAGTTGCCCATCTGTCACTTTAAATCAAAATCTAGAAATGACTAAGCTTTGAGAGAATGGCATTTCCAAAGATGAGGTAAGTCAAAAGCTAGGCTTCTTGTGCCAAACAGCTAAATTGTAAGAAAAGGGGAAAATTCTTCAAGGGAAATAGAATTGCTACTACTTCAATGAGCACATGAATGCTTAGAAAACAAAACACCTGTGTTGCTTATATAGAGAAAGTTTCAGTAGTCTGGATAGAAGATCAAACCAGCCACTATATTCCCTTAAGTCAATGACTAATCTAGAGCAAGACATTAACTCTCTTACATTTGATCAAAGTTGAGAGAGGTGGTGAAGCTGCAGGAAAAAGTATGGAATAAGAGAGTTTGGTTCATGAGGTTTAAGGAAAAAAATTTTCTAGAACATAAAAATGCAAGGCAAAGCAGCAAGTATTGATGTAGAAGCTGTAGCAAGTAATTCAGGTCCAGATGAGATAAATGATGAAGGTAGCTACAGTAAACAACAGATTTTCAATTTAGATGAAACAGACTTCTGTTTGAAGGATATGTCTTCTAGGACTTTCATAGCTAGAGAGGAGACATCAGTGCTTGGCTTCCAGGATTCAAAGAACAGTCTGACACTCCTTTAGGGGCTAATGCAACTGGTTATATTAAATCAAAACCAATGCTCACTTACCAATATAAAAATGCTAGCTAATCTACTTTGTCTGTGCTCTATAAATACAAAAACAACACCTGGATGACAGAATATCTGCTTCCAACATAATTTACTGAATATTTTAAGCCCACTCTTGAAATGTACTGCTGAGAAAAACAATTTTCCTTTGCAAATAATGTTACTTTAAAAAAAAAGATTGCTTATTGCTCATTGATAATGTACTTGGAATCCTAAGAGATCTGATGGAGATGAACAATGAGATGAATGTTATCTTCATGCTCACTAATGGAATATCTTTTCTCCAGCCCATGATTAAGGAGAAATTTTGATTTTCTAGTCTTATTACTGAAGAAATAAAATTCTTACAGCTGTAATTGCCATTGATAATGATTTCTCTGAAAGAACTGGCACAAGTAAATTGAAAACTCTCTGGAAAAGATTTATCATACTAGATATCATGAAGAACATTTATGATTCATGGGAGGAGGCCAAAATATCAACATTAACCATAATTTAGAAGAAGTTGATTTCAACCCTCATGGATGACTTTGAGGGGTTCATAACTTCACTGGAAGAAGTTAATGCAGGTATGGTGGAAATAGCAAGAGAATTAGAATTAGAAGTGGAGATTGAATTGCTGCAATCTCATGATAAAACATGAACAGATGAGAGAAGTTGCTTCTTATGGATAAACAAAGAAAGTGGTTTCTTAAGATGGAATCTACTATTATTATAGATTCTGTGAACACTGTTGAAATGAAAACAAAGCATTTAGAATATTATGTAATCTTGCATGATAAAGCAGCATCAAGTTTGAGGGGATGGAGTTCAATTTTGAAATTTCTGCAGTGGGTAAAATGGTATAAAACAGCACCAAATGCTACAGAGAAATCTTTTCTGAAATAAAGAGTCAATCTATGTGGCCAACTTCATTGTTGTCTAATTTTACAAAACTGCAACAGCCACTTCAATCTTCAGCAACTATCACCCTTATCAGTCAGCAGTCACCAACATTGAGCAAAAAGTTTATGACTCACAGATGATTCAGTTGATAGTTAGCATATTTTAGCAATAAAGTATTTTATAATTAAACTGCATATATTTCTTAGATATAAGGTTGTTGCAAACTTAATTGACTACAATTTAGTTTAAACAAAAGTTTTATATGCACTTGGAAAAAAATCCCATGTCACTTGCTTTTTTGCGATATCACTTTAAATCAGAGGTTTGGAAATGAACGTACAATATTTCTCAGGTAGCCTGCCTGCTTTATGATCTTATGTGTGTGTGTGTGTGTGTGTGTGTGTGTATGTGTGTGTGTATGTAAATCTCAGAAAAGAAATTAATCTATACTGACACAAGGAGGGGAGCGACTCCCTCGGTTTATAGGAAGAATTAAATTAACTGCATGGGGCCTGAGGAAACTTTTGAGGGTAGATAAGAAAGACATATTTCTTGAATGTGATTGTAGTTACACATGTGTATATAGGTTTCAGAGACCATTGAACTGTACACATATTGGGTGCATTTTATTAAATGCCAGTGATAAGTCAATACATTTTTAAAATCATATAATTGTATTGCCTTTTGGGCAATAAAAATAGTGATCTCATGGGAAAATTATAATAATGTGGGCAGATACTTAGCAAAACTAGATGACAAGCATGCCTGGTGTGGTTGTCAGTGTGAATTAATGCCACTAATATCCTATGTTTATTCAAACAAGCTGTCTCTACATATGTCCAAAAACCTCCTGGTGATGTCAACTTCTTCAATGAGAACCACAAGTTTACAATTTTTTCTCTTAATACATAAAGGTTTGTTTATAATTTCTTCTGTTAATGCATAAATGGTTGATCTATTTGGAATTTATGTATATGGATTTATATTTTATTTATTTTACAACAGATAAATAATTATGAAATTTAATCAGTAATCAAAAACTTGTCAACCAAAAATGTCCAAGTTTAGACGGTTTCAGAGGGGAATTTTAATGAACATTCCATGAGTGCTTAATACTAATCCTGCCCAAATTCTTTAAAATGACTGAAGAAGAAGGAACACTCCTTACTTCATTCTATGAGGCCAACATTATCCCAACACCAAAACTGGATAATGATACTACAAGAAAAATAAATTACAGACCAATATCTCTTATGAATAAGGATGTATAATCCTTAACAAAATACCAGCAAACCAAATCCAATAGAACAGTAAAAATTATTATACACCATGATCAAGTGTAATTTATCACATTTAAGCAATGGTGGTTCATGACAAGATAATAAATTAAAGGAATAAAAAACATTAACAGAATAAAGAAAAAAATACATGATCATCTCAATTGATCCAGAAAAGACAATTGACAAAATCAAACTCTCCTTCATAAAAAGAGGAATTGAAGAAAATTTCTACAAAATGATAAATGACATGTATTAAAAAATCATAGGTAAACCTCACTTAATATTTGGAACAAGTAAAGGAGGCCAATATCACCACTGTTATTCAATATTATATAGGAAATACTTATCAGAGCAGTTAGGCAATAAAAAGGAATAAAAGACTTCCAAAATGATAAAGAAGAAGTAAAACTTTCCCTATATGAAGACAACATGACACCATATGCAGAAAATCCTCAAAAATCCACAGCAAAGATTTTAGAACTAATAAATTAATTCAGCAAAATGGAGGGGTACAAGATCAACCATAAATCAGTAATGTTTCTATACACTAGGAAGGAACAATCAGAAAAAGAAATCAAGAAATTATTACATTCACAATAGCAACTAAAAGAATCAAGTATCTAGGAATAAATCTAAGCAAGAATATAAAGAACTCATACACAGAAAATTACAAACATTTTTAAAAGAAATCAAAGAAGACCTAAATAAATGGAATGACATTCCAAGATCATGGAGTAGAAGATTAAACATCATTATGGCGTTAATCCTACCCAATATGATATAGATTCAATGCAATCCAAATCAAAATTCCAAAAAAGTTCTTTGGATAAATGGGAAACCCAATCATCAAATTTATATGGAAGGCTACGGGATCCTGAATAGCCAAAGCCATTTTGAAAACCACAAATGAAGTCAGAGAACACATATTCTCCAATATTGAATGTTATTACATAGCCACAGTGATCAAAATAGTGTGGTGCTACACAAGGACAGTTATAGACCAATGGAATTGAATTACGAGTTCATAAATCAACCCCCATTTTTTTGGCCAAGTAATATTTGATAAAGGGTAGAACACTCAATTGGGAAATAATAGTTAGTTCAACACATGGTGCTGGGAAAACTGAATATCCATTTACAAAAGAATGAATGTAGACCCATACCTCACACCTTATATAATAATCATATCAAACTCTTGGAAGAAAATGAACAAAAGCTTCTTCAGAATTTTGTGTTAGGTGATAGTTTCTTAGAAATTATATGCAATGTACAAGCAACTAAAGAAATAAAATAGATAAATGGGATCACACTAAAACTAAAACTTTTGAAACTCAAAGGCTTTTATCAGGAAATTAAAGTAACAACTTACACAATGAGATAAAACATTTGTTAACTACATATCATAAAATTTTTATGTCCAAAATGTATAAAGAATTCAACTTAACAATCCAATTAAACATGGGTAAATGATTTAAATAGACATTTCTTCAAAGAAGATATTCAAATGGCCAAAGATGTTCAAAATTATTAGCTATCAGGAAAATGTAAATCAAATCTACAATGTGAAACCATTTCATGCATATTAGAATGGCTACTATTAAAAATTGGAAAATTACAAGTGTTGAAGTCAATGAAGAAAATTATGAACACATTGATTTCTGGTGGCAAGGTAAAATGGTGCAGCTTCTGTGGAAAACAATTTAGCATTTCCTTATATAGTTAAATATGGAATTACCATATGTTCTAGCAATCCCACTTCTAGGAATATACCCAAAGAAGGAAATTAAACATATTTATTATCTGATATGCAAGGTAACATTATTCCCAATTGCCCCAAATTGGAAATAATGCAAGTCTCCCACCACTGAAAAATGGATAAAAAATGTGGTGTGTACATACAATGGAATGTTTCTCATCCATAAAGAGGAATGAAGTTCTGATACATGCAACAACATGGATGTGGTAGTTTGACTCTTACGTGGGTGCAAGAAAATGCTGTCCTGTATCTTTTCTATTCCCAGGGGTTCAAATCTATTGTAGATGGGGCTTTTTTATTAGATTCAATTAAGGGACCTTACTTTTGATAAGGTCACTCTAGTAGGGTATGACCCAGGGTTGATCTTAATCCTCTTATTTGAGTCCTTTATAAACTGGAGTAACAAGAAGAGAGGAGAACACATAAATGAGAGAAATCCACAGGAGCAGAAAGAACACCATGAGAGCAAGAAGTTGAAATCATCTGAACCTGGGCAAGAGAAAGCCAGAAGCTGAGATCAATGAGGCCCTCAGGAGAAGTTAGACACCAGCAGACACTACCATGAGCCTGATTGCCCACATCTGCAGCTCTGGAGAAAGCATCTCATGATGATGACTTGATTTCACATCCTTAGAAATGCAAGCTTATCGTGAATAAATCACTATTTGAAAAACCAACCCATTAATGATATGTTGCCCTGGCAGCCTTTAACAAACCATACCAATGGATAAACCTTGCAGATATCACTTTAATGACATGAGCCTGACACTTACTAAGGACAAATATTTTTCAATCTCTTTGATTTGAAATAATTAGAATGAGCAAACTCATACAGTGAGAATCTAGGATATATGTTACCAGGGAATGGCAATGGCAGGTAGAGAATGGAAAGTTAAGACATAAGATATAGAGAGTTCCTATTTTGAATGATGGAAATGCTTTGTTAATGGATAGTGGTGATGGTAGCACAACACTGTGAATGTGAATAACCATTAGGTTTTATATATAGTAATAGAATACATTTTTAAAAATCCATGGAACTGTACTACACAAACTGTGAATACTAAATTAAGTCATGGGCTATAATTAATAGTACAATTACAAAAATGTGTTTTCATCAATTTAACAATCATACTACACAACTTCAAGTTGCTTCTAGTAAGGTAGCATATAGGACTCCTGTGTTTTATGCATAGATGTTATGGAGACCTACAGTTTATTTAAAACTTGCAAAAATTATCATGATATTTATTGGTTGTTTCTAAGTTCACTGCATAAAGTTGTAAAACAAAAGATGATCTCAAGGCTACAAATATCCAACTGAATAGTCAAATGACAGCCATGTAATTTCTACATGTGCCCTGAAAGAAAATTTTATTTTGTGTAGCCAGACTTGAGATATGTGAAAAACAGACTGAGAGTCTTATTGTGTGAGTATTTGAATTACAATGCAAATTGAATCCCCAACATTGTACTGTGTCATGTTAAAGTGAAGGCATTCATTGGAAAGGAATTGGATCCTGATGATTGAAATGGTAATATATTTGTTGATACATGAAGAGAGTGAAGACATTGAAATCTTAAATTTTTTGAGTCTCTGCAGATAAACTTGAAATGTCTATCTACCCTGAGGAATCAGCACCTCAATCTCCTATCTGCCTTACAGAATAAGCCATCCAACCACGTAAAGAGAGTAAACATGCTAAGCCTTATAAAATTGTAAAAACCTTCCCCGAGGAAACAGCACTTTTTGTATGCCCTGTTTCACAAGATGAAACTGCAACGAAATGTCTGAGGCAGTTGTCTTAAAAGACACTTCTAATTCTTCTCATGACCCATCCTTATCCCTTATATTTTCTTCTACACCTATAATTATACTAACTTCCCATCAGGCCTCAAAATGTGTGGTACAAAGTGTGATCATTGAGGAGGTATACTACACTACAAAAGTACTGCTTTATTTTTCAAATATACATTAACAAAATCATGGGAATATCTGTGGGAATGGATATTTAATGTGATAATTGTGAAGGACATAAATTTGGAACAGGCTGAATTAATTGATTTGGGCACATTAAACAGAGATTCTGGATACAATGTGGCTTGAGTGGGTAGAAAGGGATCTAAAAGTTGGTTAAGGTGTTGGCTGAAGAATGGACCAAAAGGTAGCCTTCATTACCTGAAGCTGAAATGCCAGAACTTCTCTGGCATAGTATAGATGAGAGGATCAAAAGGCTTAGAGAAGTTTGAATGTTAGAGGGGATTTATCATGTAAGACCTACCCACCTAGCTCAGGAATGTGCAAAGGACACACCTTTCACAAAAAATTGTGAGGTATAAATTTGTGAGATTAACTCTATTGTCCCTTAAATGCTATGTGGTCTCTCTTCTCTGTATGTCAGTATCACTGTGGGAACTGCTATGACTAAACCTGGAAACTTATACACAATGGGGATGATCAGATCCCTGATTAAGCCAAGTGACAGCACTTAATCACTAAAGACAAGGATTTGGATGCCATAATGGAAAGCAGAGTCAAAGCAGTAATCAGAAAATTCTGACATAAAGAGGCCTATTGTGTTCACTATTAGATCATGGGGTATCTAGACATGAAATAGATGGGCAGCTTACTAAATTGTTATTTGACCTTCATAAGCAGAAGAGTTCCAGGTCAAGTGAATGAAATTCTAACTTGAATTATTAAACAGAGATCCATGGACTTTAAACAATTCCCAAACTTGAAACAGATTAAAGACACAGAACACCTGAATGAAGGGAAGTCTGTTTCCTCTTTGGTAAGGATCCTGCTACACTGCCAAAATTTTGTACTGTTAATCTTCCTCCTTGCCTTCCCCAAAGAGACCATGGCATTTTAGCAGAGTAACTGTCTTTTGGGAAAAAGGAAATGATCAGATATTTAGAGGATTAATAGAAATCAAGGGAGGAAATGACATTAATTTCAGGAGACCCTAAATATCATGGTGGTCTAACAATCAGTGTAGGGGCTTATGGAGGTCAGGTGATTGATAAAATTTTAGCTAAGTTCCATCTCACAGTTGACCAGTGGGTTTTTAAAGCCATTCTGTGATTATTAGTCCATAATGCATAAATGGAATAGGCATAATCAGCAACTGGCAGAATCCCCATATTGGTTCCCTGACTTGAGGGGTGAGGGCTATTATGGTAGGAAAGACCAAGTTGAAGCCCCTAAAACTACCTATCCCTAGAAAAATAATAAGTCAAAAGCAATACCACATTCCTAGATGGATTACTGAGATTAGTATTACCATCAAAGATGTGAAGGAAGCAGGGGCAGTGATTGCCACTATATGCCCCTTTCAATTCACCTATTTGGCCTGTGCTGAGAACAGATATTTGAGGGTGACAGTGGATTACCATACACTATACTAGGTGGCAACTCCATTTGCTGCTCTTCCAGATGTGGTGTCATTTCTTGAGCAAATCTGCACTTCCTCTGGTACCTGGTATGCAGCTATTTATCTGGCAAATGCTTTTGTACTCAGTTGCAGTTAGTAAAGACTAACAAAAATTGTTGGATTTCAGCTAGTATGGCCAATAATATGACTTCATTGTCTTTGCTCATGAAAACATGATTGTTATCATTTTTACTTAGTGATTAAATATGGTTTAAGGAGATGTATATGGTTGTCAGCTTGACAAGGTATGCATTGTAATGCTTAAGTTTACATGTCAACTTGGCTACGTTATGATCTCCAGTTATTTGGTCAAGAAAGACTGGCATAATTTTTACTGTGAGGATTTAAATATTCAGGAAATCGATTTCATCTATGGATGATTACATCTATAATCAATTTATGGATTACCTTCAACAGTGAGAGAAGTCTAATCCAATCAGTTGAAGTCCTTAAAAGAAGAAGCGGTGATTTCAGCAGTCAGAAGGAAGAATTTCCATCTCTAATTTAACGACCAGCATCTCCTGGGGAATTCATCAGAAAGCATCACTGGAGTTCTCAGTTTGTAGCTTGCCCTATGGAATTTGTTCTTGCCAACCTCCATAGTCACATGAGCAAATTTCAATGTAAAAACTCATAATATTTATATTTTATATATTGTATATATTATGATTATATGTATGTATATGATATATACATATGATACATATATATTTCCCTAGAGAACCCTGGCTAATACAGAGGTATACTATTCTGCAGTCAACTGTTGAAACAGAAGTAGTGTATTGCAATGGCACCTAATGGAGTCATTTAGGAGGCTTTTCCATCAGGACCTGTGCAATCATTGCTAATGCCTCCTATAGTTTCTTTGCTCCTTTTTTACTCCCAGAGGGAGACCACAATGACCCAAAGGAAAAGAAAGTCCTCAGGTAGCCCATATGAATTCCTAAGATAGAAAATAGTTTCAGCAATTGGAATCTCAGGCCATGACTTTGCCAGTAGCTTGGTGACAGTGAAGAAAATGTATATGAAAAAAACAAAATAGAGAAATTTGTCTTTACATTATAGATGCCATGGGGCAGCCTATGATTCAGGGGCAATACTAATAGAACTCCAGCCACCAGCAGTGAGGAGATATTTTAGGTTATTACCCTCTGAACCAATCAAATGCTTTATAGACTCCAAAGTTTAGCCTTACTGACAAGAAGTATTTACAAGAAAATTTAACTAATAAGTTTCCATTTCAGAAAAATAGCCAAAAAAAGAATACAGGTCATGAATATACTTGTGAAATATCTATGTTTTTCTTTACTTGTTTTTGAAGTAATGGAGATGAAAGCCAAATAAATGCACAACATTTTTGGTATGATTTTAGGTATTTCTATAAGTAGAGACAATATACTTCCTTAGGCAGTCATTTGGCACATAGGAGTAATATCTTTAGTTTGAAAATTAAAACCACAAAATAAATAAACATTATTTGCAAATTTCTTGATTTCACAGTTGTGTTACTTTTATATTTTTTAAATTGTTTCTTACACTGAAGTTAATATAGTTATGAATTGTAAGTAATTCTAATTTGTTACAGGTAGAATTAAGTAAACAAAAATCTTGGGAGAAGGGAAAGGATTGTTTCCATTGGATGATGTTGGCTTGATTCTGTTGTTAAAGCTCTGCTTATATTATTTTCAAATAGTTAATTTAACTTTTTTCTATTGATTCCTGGGAGAAAATTGACCAACAAAATTACTTTCATAAGAGGAATAAGAAACTCCTTCAAAAGGGGAGTGGATGTGGCTCAAGCAGATGAGTGCCCGCCTCCTACTTGGGAGGTCCTGGGTTCCCTTCCAGGTGCCTCCTAAAAAAATAAACAAACAAGAAGCAAAACAAATGATAAAACCAACTTAAGGAAGCTGATGTATCTCGGTGGTTGTGTGCAAGCTTCCCTCATAAAAGGGCCCAGGTTCAATCACCAGCCTTGGTACCAAACAATAAAAGGAAGGAGGGAAGGAAGGAAGGAAGGAAGGAAGGAAGGAAGGAGGGAAGGAGGGAGGGAGGGAGGGAGGGAGGGAGGAAGGAAGGAAGGAAGGAAGAAAGGAAGGAAGGAGAGAGAAAGAAAAGAAATAAAAAACAAAGAAAGAGAAAGAAAGAAAACCATTCGAACCTTAGTGTTAAATGAATAATATAAATTTTAATGTTTCTCTAAAAATCAGCGAATAAAAATAATGAAAAAGACTAAAAAATGGTTCAAATCCTTTCATCCAAGTAGTTTGCCTAAATTATAGGTCCTAGGTATATCGCTAGTCAAAATATTTTTGAACAGTTGTGTAACCTGCCAATACTACAATTTTCTTTTTCTTGCCCTGAAAAATAGGGCAAAAGGCTTAGTATATTTGAGGGGATTAATATAAATACCTTGGTGTATCAGTACAAGAAATATGTATGCCATAACCACACAAATATTACTTGAAATTTTAAATAGATCTAATTCATAATTTCCATTATATGTTTCATTTTCCTTTATTTTTGACAAGCTTTAGATTACATAAATACTACATCAGAAATGTAGGGGATTTACATATATCCCCTCCTGTTCCCACACTCTCCTCCATTATCATTTTTCATTAATGTGATACATTTGTTACAATTGATGAACATATATTGAAGTATTGCTACTAATGGTGGTCTATAATTTACATTATGGTTTACCCTTTGCACCACACAATTTCATAGGTTTGGACAAAATGTATAATGACTTGTATCTATCATTGCAATATACTTCAAGACAATTTCAATATCCCCAAAATGGACCATGTTATACTTATTTTCCCTTTCCCTCACCTAAGAACCTCTGGTGACCAAAGTCTTTAGATCTATTTTACAAGTTTTTCCATTACTAGAATAATAATGAATCTAATTTGGTCCATAATTGCATTCCCCCCTTATATTTGATCATTCCTCAATCTTGAGGATTTGGCGATTGTGATGCCCACTCTAATTCCAACTGAGAAGGTGCTTAGAGCCCATGGGGCAGAAGGATGAAACTGTGTTGCTTACAGTTGTAGATACTCTCTGTTTTTTGGGATGGGTGTTGTCCACCATCATCCTTTTCTTAAGCATCCTTGGGTGAGTCTGATGAATGGAAGAGCAGATGTAGGCTGTAGCTCTGTTGAGATTCAGGGTTCAACATGCATATGAACCACTGGAAGATTTAAATCTCTAAGACATATATTTAATGGGTATACTGTACTAATTATAACTTCAATTAAAAGGGGCAGAAGAACCATGTGTGAGAAAATTATAAATGAGTCTAATTCTAATACATTGGCGACATATATATCTTAAAATTTTATCTACTGTGTTGGCAGTGAACCACAGAGAAACTTAATATGCATTTTAAGGCCTATATATATTTTTCAGTAGATTTTTATGATTAAAAACTTCCATAAAGTGTTGAAATAACACATTGTAGAAGTGAACTCAAATGATCCACATTAATTTCAGCTGTCTTCTGAACATGGTATAGGAGTTTGTGACTTTAATTCAGGGATGGGTTAAACAAAAGTAAAATAAATATATTTTACATACATAATACTTTTTATAAACACTAAGAAAATACTCTACTTCATACTTATCATCAGAATATTCTGTCAGTAAGAAAATGTATCCTACTATGTCTATTGATAATTTGTTTCACAAAGGATTTATAAATCTTCTTAAATTAATTTTCTTGACTATTCCTAACTGCTGTGGAGAAATAAGGACACAAAGATTCTTAAAAAAAAAAATCAAGTAGAATATCAGGGAATTTTAAAAAATATTTTTCAAAACAAAAACAAAATGAGTAGATTTTGAATCCTACTCAATTTTTTTAAATAGAGTTTCATGTATGTACCAATTTCCCACCAAAAATACATGTATTGTTACATTGAAGAACATGACATTGTCCCATCATTAAAGCACAATGGAAAAATTAGCAGCACAAAGCATGCCAGAGGCCAGGATCAGGGTTCTTTCAGAGTAGAGCTTCTCAGTCATAGAAACCCCATTGAGACAAATAATTGCATACAATTTTAGCTATATGACTCCTGATTTATGTCATCAATTGATGATGGGACAATGTCATTTTCTTCCATGTAATAATATTGTATGTATTGGTGTGGATTGTAGTCGTTTCAATCAACCTGCTGATTTCCAAATCATTCACACGATTTGAGTATTGTCACTGTAGGAAAGCTACATACTTTTTCAGTTTCTTCATCATGGTATTATTGGAATATTTACCTTGGAGATTTAATTTGAAAATCAATTAAGAGAAATCAATGTTTATAGTCATGACATTTTTTTTTCCCCTCAGGGAATACTTTCTATTGTTGTTAGGCATCTATTATCATAAACAAAATCAATATGAAAATATTCAATTATTGTTCTTGCTCATCTACCACCATTCTGGCCTTTATTTAGTCTTTACACAACAAGGAATTCCAAATATATATCTAACCAGCCAAAGAACAGTGAAGGAGTTCATTTTTCTTGGACTTTCTGGTGTTCCCCAACTATAGCTCACCTTATTTGTAATGTTTCTCACTGTATACCTGCTAACTATCACAGGAATTTTCCTCATCATTTACATTGTTCTCATGCATTCCACACTTCAGACACAAATGTATATTTTCTTAGGAAATTTGACCTTAGAAATATGGTACACCATGGCCATAGTACTTAAAGAGTTGGATACATGCCTATCACATGTTATCATCATCTCTATTTCAGGTTGTATAACACAACACTACTTATTTTTCTCCATGGGTTCTACTGAGAGCACATTTAGAAACAAGGAAGTGAAGAAAGCTTTCAGGAACATTCTAACATGAATTACTCTTAGCTTGAAACACACAGATGTTTTGAGACATCAACTATAATGAACAATTTAGAGTTGATTTCAAAACTACATCTGAAAATATTGTACAATGTTGAAAGATATTATATTATGAAATTGATACTATCTAATGTGCACATCTCTCTGAACTTTAGTTTTCAGTCTGAATTATATTCAAATAATTATTCTATACTTATTTTGTCAAATGATATCCTAGTGCAGGGCCACAGTGATAGAGAAAAAGCACAGTTTCTCTTTCCACAATGCATTCACAATCAGAACATTTTCTAGTTCGTTACCATAAAATATATCAGAAGAATATTTGCATAATAAATGCATTAATATCATCTATGAACCATAAAAACAAAAAGCTTCTAATAAACAGAGCTATGCTCTTTAAACTGGCAGATGGGCAATAAACACTTTGTAACTCAAAAATACATTCAGGCAGAAGAAAGAATCAGTGATGTAGAAGACAGTACATCTCAAATCAGGTAGTAGAACAGTTAGATAAAAAAGATAACCAAAATCCAGCAGGGATTTAGGGACTTGCAGACAAAATGAATCTCCCAAAAAAATGCATTATAGGCATCCCAGAGGAAGAAGAAATGGCAAAGGTGGCAGAAGGCATATAAGATGGAATAACAGATGAAAATCCCCTAACACTATTGAGGGACATGGACGTTCATGTGTGGGAAAGGCAGCACACCTCAAACAGTATAAATACTGAAAGGCCTACCCCAAGACATAGACCTGTCAAATTGTCTGATGTTCAAGACAAGGAGAGAATACTGAATGCAGCAAGAGAAAAAAGATATGTCATATACAAGGAAAGCTCAATAAGATCAAGTGCTGATTTGTCATCTAAAACCATGAAGGCAAAATGCCAGTGATATGATATAGTTAAGGTGCTAAAAGAAAATAAAAACTTCCAGCCAAGAAGTCTGTATCTAGCAAAGGTAGCATTAAAAAATGAGGGAGAGTTCAAAATATTCACAGATAAACAGAAATTAGGGGAGCTTGTCAATAATAAACCTGTCACTCAAGAAATATTAAAGGGAGACCTTCAAGTTGAAAGGAAAAAAAAACAAGAAAGAGTTGGAGAAGACCATGCAAATAACTAAAAAGATAAAAGAAAAACTTTAAAAAAAAATCACCTGAGGCACACATTAAGCTAAAGAAACTATGATAAACATAAGTAATTCTTTGGCAGTAATAACATTGAATGTTAGTGGTTTAAACTCTCCAATCAAGAGACACAGATTGGAAGAATGGACACCATCTATATGCTTTCTGCAAGAATCTGACCTTAGACACATTCACTGAAAGTGAATGGTTGGAAAAAAAAAATTACATGCAAACAATAAGTAGGAAAGGGCAGGAGTAGCTATACTAATATCAGACAAAATAGACCTTAGAGGCAAATCTTTTGTGGAGACAAAGAAGGTCACTATATATTAATAAATGGGGTAATCTGTCAAGAAGAAAGAACACTCATAAACATTTATGCACCTAACCAGGGTTCCTCAAAATACATGAGACAAACACTGGAATAACTAAGTGGAGAAATAATGCCTCTACAATTACATTGGGGGACTTTATTATACCATTATCATAATTGGACAGAATATCTCAATAGAGGATCAATAAACAAACAAAGAGACCTTGGATAATACATTAGAGGAACTGGGCCTAATAGACATATACAGAATATTACACCCAAGTACAGCAGGATACACATTATTCTAGAGTGCACATAGATTATTCTCCAGATTATACCACATGCTGGGCCGTAGACAAACTCTCAATAAAATCAGAAAGATTGAATTTATACAATGTAATTTCTCTGACCACATTAGACTGAGTCTGGATATCAGTAAGGGGAAGAGAAACAAATTAGGCACAAAGATATGGAAGTTAAACAACACACTCTTAGACAATCAGTGAGCAAAGTAGAAAATTGCAAAAGAAATCTGTAACTACCTTGAAATGAATGAAAATATCGATGCAATGTACCAAAACCTATTTGATGCATCAAAAGCAGTGCTGAGAGGGAAATTCATAGCAATAAATGCCTACATTATAAAAGAAGAAAGACATAAAATCAAAGACCAAACTGCACACCTGGAAAAATTAGAAAAAGAAAACAACAAACTAACCCCAAATGAAGTAGAAAGAAGTAAATAACAAAGATCAAAGCAGAACTCAATGACATGGAAAATAAGAAAGCACTAGAAAAAATAAACAAACCAAAAGCTGGTTCTTTGTGAAGTTTAATAATATTGACAAACCATGAGCAAGATAAGCAAAGAAAAAAAGAGCAAAGGTGCAAATACAGAAATTAAGAAATGAGGAAGGAGATATCACCACTGACCACACATGAAAGAGTATCGTAAGAGGATACTTTGAAGAATTGTATCCCAACAAGATGGATAATTTAGAGGAAATGGACAAATTCATAGAAACACACAGCAGTCTACATCGACAAAAGAAGCAATTAATGAACTCAACGGACCAATCACAAGTAATGTGATTGAATTAGTCATCAAAAACCTCTCAACTAAGAATAACCCAGAACCAGATTGCATCACAGTTGAATTCTACCAAATATTGAGGAAAGAACAAATGCCAATCCTGCTTAAACTCTTCCAACAAATAGAGGAGCAAGGATCATTGCCTAGCTCATTATATGATGCCAACATCACCCTAACACCAAAGTCAAATGAAGATGCCACGAGAAAGAAAACTATAGACCAATCTCTCCAATGAACCTAGATTGCTAATATCCTTAACAAAATAATTGCTAATTGTATTTAGTAATATATCAAATGAATTATACATGAGGACCAAGTGGGCTTCATCCCTGGTATGTAAGGATGGATCAACAGAATACAATCAATGTAATACACCACATAAAGTGATCAAAAGAGTAAAGTCATTAGTTCATCTCTATAGATGCAGAAAAATCATTTGACAAATACTGCACCCTTTCCTGATAAAAACATTTCAAAAGATAGGCATAAAAGGAAACTTCCTCAACATGATAAAGTATATATATGAAAATTCCACAGCTAACATCATGTTCAATGTTGAAATAATAAAAACTTTCCCTCTAAGACCTGGAACAAGAAAAGAATGCCCACTTTAATTGCTCTTATTTAACATTGTGTTAGAAGTACTTGCTCAAGCACTTAGACAAGGAAAAGATATAAAAGGCATCCAAATTGGAAAAGAAGAAGTAAAAATTTCACTATTTACATATGATATGATCCTATAAAAAGAAAGTCCTGAGAAATCTGCAACAAAGCTTCTAGACATTACAAATGATTTCAGTAAATTGGCAAGTTAAAAGATCAATGTGCAAAAATCAATAGCATATCTGTACAGCAGTAATGAGCAGTCTGAGGAGGAAATCAAGAAAAAATCCCATTTACAATAGCAACTAAAAGAATCAAATACCTAGGAATAAATTTAACCAATAATGTAAATGACTTGTATGAAGAAAACTACACAATATTTTTAGGAAGGAAGAATAAATATTAAGATGTCTTTCCCACCCAAACTTCTTTACAAATTTAATGCAATCCCAATAAAAAATACAACAAAAATTTTAATGAATTAGATAAGCTAATTATGAATTTTACTTGGAAGGGCAAGAGGCACCAAATAGACAAAGACATATTTAAAAAATTGTAGGAATCACACTATCTGACTTTAAAATATACTACAAATTTCCAATTGTCAAAACTGCATGGTATTGGCACAAGGATAGACATACTGAACAATAGAACTGAATTTAGTTTTAATATAGATCCTCACATATACAGTCAAGTGATACTCAGCAAGACCAACAAGCCCACTCAACTAGGAGAGAATGGCCTCTTCAACAAATGGTGCTTGGAGAACTGGATATCTATATCCAAAAGAATGAGAGAGCAACACCATCTCACACCTTATACAAAAATCAACTCAAGATGGATCAAAGATGTAAATAAAGAGCCAAGACCATAAAGATCTTGGAAAATAATGTAGGGAAACATCTACAAGAACCTGTATTATGAAATGATTTCATGAACTTTACAACCAATGCAAAAGCATTGAAAGAAAAAAATAGATAAATGGGAACACCTTAAAATTAAAAAAACTTTTGCACATCAAAGGAGTTTGTCAAGAAAATGAAAAGGAAGCCTACTCAATGGGAGAAAATATTTGGTAACCATATATCTGACAGGGGCCTAGTACCCAGCATATATTAAAAAAATCCTCCACTTCAAAAATAGACAAACAACCCATTTGAAAAATGGGCAAGTGATTTGAATAGACACTTCTCCTAAGAAGAATTATAAATGGTTAAAAAGCATGTGAAAAAATACTGAACATCACTAGCTATTAAGTAAACACACATCAAAACTACAATGCGATATCATCTTACACCCATTAGACTCGCGGCTATTTAAAAAAACAGGACTACAAAAGTTGGAGAGGATGTTGAGAAAAGGGAACCCTTATCCACTACTGGTGGGAATGTAGAATGGCACAGTCATTGTGGAGGAGAGTTTGGCAGTTCCTCAGGAAGCTAGCTATAGAACTATCATATGATCCAGGAATCCCACTGCTGGGTATATACCCAGAAGAATTGAAAGCAGGAAAAGAACAGATATATGCACACCAATGTTCATAGTGACATTATTCAGTATTTACCAAAAGTTGGAAACAACCCAACTGTCCATTAACATATGAATGGATAAATGAATTCTGGAACTTGCACACAATGGAATATTACTCAGCTATAAGAAGGAATGCAGTATTAACACAGGGGATAACATGGATGAATCTTGAAGAACTTATGCTAAATGAAGCAAGCCAGGCAATCAAGGGCAAATATTATATGGTCTCACTGATATGAATTAAGTAATTTGAGCAGTCTCATGGAGCTAGAGTCTGGAAATTAAATTTACAGGAAACAGAAAGGGAGAAGAAGGTTGTAAGCCAATGCCTATATGGGTAAAACCTATGATGAGGTGGAAGTGTGTAGTTGTGCATTGGATGTGCATGGAAGTGGTGTATTGATGCTATTGGGGTAAACAGTGCTGGTTTTAAATGGGGCTACTTTGGGGAGGTTGGATTGGGCTGTCCATGGGACTGGGGGAAGGGCTGGGTTAGAGACTAGCTTAACACTGGGGATTTGTGGGTATTTGGTGGAAACTACAACTTTGAGAGTGTTCTTTTGACAAATATGGTAGGGGAGAGTTACTGGTTTAGGTTGTTGGTTGTGGAGACATGTGGGAGAGCACACACCTGAGCCAGGCCACTATGCATTGTGTGACTCTTCATATTGTCATAATGGGTTCTATTAGTGGGTGTAGACCCACATAATGAGCAGAAAGTTGTAGGATTCCCATCATGGGGAGTCCTACTTTGCCTGCAAATAGAGGGGTGGGAGTCTCTCGTGAGCATAGGTCATGCCTAATAGGGAAGTACAGGTCAGTATGGCAATGTTGTTTCAAGTAAATATGAATATTGTTCTTCAAGGAATTAAGCTCGGTGGTTGCAATGGGTCCTGAGGGGTGGTGGAGGAAGGAATAGAATACATGAAACATGAGGTATTTTGGGGGTGCTGGAATTGTACTATATGATTTCGCAATGATCGATACAGACTATGTTAAATTTTATCAAAATTTATTAAAGTGCATGGTGCAAAAAGTAAAACATAATGAAAATCATTGACCATGGTTAGTCACAATGTTTCAATATTTGTACATGAATGGTAACAAATGTACCATCCATATGTAAAACAATATTAATAGGGGAAAGGGGAAAGCAGAGAGGATGTTGGGTATATGGGGAACCCCTACATTTTGTATGTGACTTTTCTGTAACCTAAAATTTCTTTAAAGACAAAATGAAAAAAATAAGACAGTGGGAAAATAAATGGAAAAAAATGTCACTGTACATTCAAGACAATAGTTCTTACAGTGATGAAAGACATAATATCAAAAACTTTTAAATGTTTTTCATTATCTATTATTACTATTCCAATATTAATTAATTAATTAATTAATTTTAACTTTAAAAATTATTTAATTTCTTATTTTTAAAGCTATCATAATTATTTCATTTTCTTATAATTGTATTTGGTTATTTTGTTGGCTTCATTTTTGAAGAGCTTTTGTATTCCAAAATGATTACAACTGTGACAGGAGAGAATCATTTTTGCAGGGTGTCAGTGATGGGGAATACATGGGAAGAGGTTCAGCTGGGGCAAACCTATAAGGCATACAAATATGTTCCAGGATTCATGGGTCATTGTCAGAGTGGGTGGATATTCACACAATAACTGAAAGAATATCAAATTCCTATCCTAAGGTGCTCTGCCTCATTCTCTTATGCAGCGGCAAGAATCCCCTGAGTAGAGGGGCAGTGACTAGTAAGAAGGATGGACCATTGACAGGCCATTGAATTGCTGACCTATGGACTTTTACTTTTGAAGTTGAAACAGCCTAGTATTGTAGGGTGCCTGACTTACCTTCTGAGAGCCTCCATGTTCCTCAAATGTGGCCTTTCTCAAAGCCAAGCTCATCATATAACTGCATTACCTTCTACCCCAACTAACAGTGCTCCTGAAAAAAGACCTTGACCAAAAAGGAGAAAAGGTAAAGACATATGAGTTTATTTGGCTAAGAGACTTCAAAGTGAGTTGGGAAGTCATTTCATAGATTACGCTATACATATCTCAGCAGAATCTCATTGACTATTAAAGTAAATACTACTTAAAATAGTAGGGCTCCTCAGAGTTCTGGACACATTCAGACACTATAGTCAGCCCAGACATCTCAGGAATTGTGTGCTGTGCCAGTGAGCCCTACTTTGGAATTGATGTTCCCCAGTATGACAGAGTCAGTCTCAGTTGTGGTTTCCCTACACATGGCTCTTCTAACCCTTATATTGAAACCCATAGTTAGTACTTGAATTGATAGGTATATGTTCAAGAGACTTAAATCTTTGTTCTGTCTGTGTGTCACTTGGGCCCTGAATCTCAACAGAACAGCAAACCCTACTCTCCAGTTCATTGGACTCAACTAGGACAACTAAAATGGAGATGATGATGGACAAAAACCATCCCAAGGAACAGAGAGAGTCTGCAAATGTAAAGATGATATTCCCATCCATCTATCCCATGTGATCTCAGCCCTCTCTCAATTAGAGGTGGAGTGGGTCTCACCATCCCAAAATCCTCAGGATTGGGGAATGAATGATGGACTAAAACAGACTTACTGGTATTCTAGTATTGACTTATTGTGATTCTAGCAATGGAAGTACTTTTATCATTGATGTGGATGCTGTGGCCACTGGATGTTCTGAGTGGAGGGAGAAGGAAAAACAGCTGTATTATGGAGACATTTCAGGATATGGGAATTGTCCTGAATGACATTGCTATGACAGATACAGGCCATTATATATCTATATATCTTGCAATAACTTACAAAATTGTGCATGAGAGAGTGTAGACTACAATATAAACTAAAACCCATGCTGAGCAGCAATGCTCTAATAAGTGTTCATCAATTATAGCAAATGTACCACACTAGTGAAGGATATTTTTAAGGTGGTAAAATGTGGGAGGGGTAGGGCGCAGGAAATATGGGGATTCTTTATATTTTTAATTTAACATTTATGTAATCTAAGTTTTTAAAAAAATTGGATTGGAAAAAAAGAATACACGTCATTATACATTTTGTCAAGAAATTTATGTTGCAAAGTGTAAACCATAATGTAAACTATAGACCTTGTTTAGTAACAATGTTTCAATATCTATTCATCAATTGTAACAAATATAGCACACTAATGTATGATGTTATTAATAGGGGAATTTGTGAGAAGGGGAGGAATAGAAGATATGGGGATCCTATATACTTTCGAGGTAACTTTCCTGTAATCTAAAACTTCTTTAAAATTAAAGTTTATTAAGGAAAGCAACATCAATTAAGAGAATATACATCATGAATCTCATACAAAAGCATGGTTTTCAATGTTTTAAGAAGGACATTTCTGTCATGTAAATCTCTGTCAGTGAATATTCTTCAGTATTGTTCCTTAGACTGTTCAGTACAAATTTTTTCTGTTACTTGAGGAATAAGTAATAATATTATGGGTTGATTTTCCCTTTTCCTGGATTATTAGATTATCAATTTCTCCACTATGTCTTCCTGGAAAAGTTATTACAGCAGCAATACAGCAGAAGTAAATGCAATACTACTGCATAAAATACTAAATGTTTATCATATGAAAATATGGGACTTTTATGACTAAAACAAAATCTGATGAAAATATTTAAAGACATTTAGAAAACTCTAGGAAAAAATGAATTTTCCTAATTTATATTTTTCATATAGTTGATATTGAATATGAATGACATTATAATTGGGTCCCATGTTGCTGAATTTCATCTACATCATGAAAAAAAGTAACAGTTCTCAAACTGTATATGGTGATTCTTCTCCCATATAACATTGAATATATGAAATAAATACCCACATTATAAAGGAAAAAATAAGGCATACTCAGTAACTGATGCTGAATAATTAGCTTATTTAGGGAACAGTGAAAGATAACCACTTCATTATTTAGGAACCCTCTAAATTTCAGAGCAAGTAAAATTAAAATATCATAAATTACATAAAAATACAATGAGAAGAAATCATAGAGTGATATTTTCCTCATTTTGTTATAAAAATTGCTTTAAAAATTTAACAAAGTCGAATCACTCAAGATGGCATCAGTTTAGGAGGGCACTCGCTGACTAGCTCTCTGAGGATGGCCGATTGTGGGCAGGGTCCTGCCCGGGGGTCTGTGCTGTGGGCGCATGGAGCAAGAAGCTTGGGACACCTATCTGTAGGCAGATCAATGGAATGGACTGATCAGTAGCGATTTGTGAGTTTTAAGCCTGCCTGTGGTGGTTAACACAGACGACTGAGACCCAACATCAGGGAAAAAAGCTGGTTTGAGCCACAACTCCCACACGGCAACCCGGTGTGAAGAAGTGTTCTCCAAGAGAGGGAGGGTTCTGACAAAAAGTGGAGAGGGGTTTACATTCTGTGTATTTGGCTGCATGGACCCGCTCATAGCTTTGGGGAGCAGATAAGCCACCTTGAAGCAGTGCCAGGCTGAGGGGAGAGGCGAATCTACTGAGGAAGCCTGATTTACCCAGCAGCCTGGTGACACTGAGGCTTGGCTCCAGAGGAGGCAGAGTCAGCCACTTTTATCACTCTGCACTGACAAGCACCAGAGCTTCAGCTCCCCTGGGGAAGCCAGGAAGTGGGAAGCACTTGATTAGTTTCCATGAGCCTAGTTAGGGTCCCCTCAATGAAGGGGATGGTATAGAAGAGGACTTCTTTTGGGTCCCTTATTTTGCCAAAAAAAAGAAAAAGAAAAAGAAGACAGTCACCTTAAAAAATGAATTCTTCTTTTCAGTTTAGTTTAATAGCTAAAATCTGCCTCAAAACCTGCAGATAGAACCCTGAAGAGAAATTGATTGATAAATACAAGCAGGCTGAGAGGTTCCACAAGGACCCTAGAAGGATCACTGTTTCTCCTTAGCTTTGTTTGACTGCTTGCTTGTGTGGTTGTTTGGTTTTTCTCTGTTTATTTGTTGTCTCTTGCTTTTCTTTCTTCTACACCCCCTTCTTTTTTCCTTCTTTTTTTTCTTTTTAATTAGTTGCTGCTTGCTTTTCTCTTCTTTGATGTGGTTCTTCTTCAGTGATTTCCCATTCTCTGTGTATATTGATTTTGCCTCCCAAGCTATCTATTCCCCTTCCTTCATCTTTCTGCCTTCTGCTTTCTGTTCTAATTCTTACACACCACATTTTTTCATTATCCCACAACTTAAGGGTATCAATTTCTATTATATCTATTCTGCTCACTTCTTTCTTTATTAATATTAGCTTTTTACTTTCAGCCCTTTCTTAACTCTTTCTCTTCCTCCTCATCATTCTAGACTTCTAAATCATTATATATATATTCCTCTATTTGGTTTCCCAGTCCATTGTA